>JAUMHE010000314.1:0-13392 GCA_032359235.1 Enteromius mattozi
ACCGACTGAGCCTCATACAGCACTCCTGGCTGTAAAACCGGTACCGACTGAGCTTTAAACAGCTCCTTAGGCTGTAATACTGGGACCAACTGGGCTGAACATGGTTCGCTAGACCGTAACACGGGGCTAGGACCCGGTATCTGCGGTTTAGAGACCGCGAGTCCTTTTGACGGCTTTGGCAACCGCACTGGCTGGAGTGTACACGGCCCCTCTCGCCGTGAAACAGGATAAAAACCAGTCTTTTGCGGTTTGGGAACCACAGGGGTTTCAGACGGCACTGGCAATCGCACCTGTGGGTTGGGCACCACGGGGGATTTCGGCGGCGCTGGCATCCCCGATGCCGGATTGGCGTTCTCTGCTTCAGCCGCCATTTTGAACGTGAGGGTAAATGTCTCCCGGATTCTCCTCGTTGTGTCCGGTGGAGAGCCCGCTGGAGGTGAACTCGGGATCGCGGGAGCTTTGCACGGCGGTCCGGGTCGCGGAACCGAAACTGAAGCCGCACTTCGCGGCTCGGCGGCGGTCCTCGCCGGATAGCCAAACGGGATCCGGGAAGCTGAGGATATGTTCCAGATGTCCGTGGGAGAAGCATTATCCTCGGCAGTGTGCAGGATCGCGGACGTGAATGAAAGTCCGCAGAGATGTGCGCATTCTGCTCACAGAACGCCATCTCACTGTTTGGTGAGTCGTTCTGTCAAGAACGCTCGCTAAGTAGTCTCGTGCTCTCGCTTCCTAGTTTCTTAGGCACGACTCGGAGGCAGGACTGGATGCGAACGGAGAACATTTATTAAATGAAAGAACAACAAAACAAAGGAAATTGCAAAAGCAACGCGGGGACAACAGAGCAGACATGAAATGTAACGTTATCAACGACTCACAAAGATACAGGACATGGGGCATGGATTTATACAAAGACTAATCAAACACACCTGGACAAAACACGGCTGGAAGGGGATGAAACACTAATGACGAAGGCGGGTTACAAATTGGCAGAGCACATGAGGAAAACGGTATGAAAACAAACACACAGAACCACATGGAACAAGATCACAACAAAACACAGGCACAAAGACACATGAAGACACAGACAGGGCACGCCTACGGCGTGACAATTAATTATCAGTTTATCATTTTTTTTTTAATTATTACGTTATTTACAAACCAGTTATTTAGGAGTTGTCAGTGTTTAATAAGATCATTTAGAAAGTCTAAGTAAATGATTAATACATTTTTTAAATTTAAAGGCTCATTTATCTTCCAAACAGAAAAGTTAAACAAACGCACATCTGTACACTTGATAAATGAAAAACAAATCTTCAATTTCATAGAAAAAAAAATGAAAGTGTACAGTTGTACAGTTTTAGATTTTTTTGCATCTTGAAATGAATAGTTCTGTATCCCTCTGTGTTGTGTTTGTTTATTGTTTCTGTTAGGAAGATAACTCACCCTTAAAATCTCCTTTGTACATTTAGATATGCTTATAAACCAAGAACAGGGCATTTATAGCTGTATTTATAAACTGCTTATTAATGTTAGTGTTGGAACAATGCTTTATAAAGGATGAACTGACTATTTACTAATGCTTAACTAATGATATATAGTGTGTAGTTATTATAAAGTGTTACCCAATGTTTTATTATAGAATTGTTACGAAAAAAAAACCTTTAGATTTCTTCATACAGTCTGAATTACAATTGCACCTCTCTCTTACTGTTTATTGCAGATGCTGTATTTTCTACATATTGAGATTTGGAAGACAGACACAGACAAGATGAATAACTCTACATTGATCTTCATGACACCTGAAACATCTAAAAACTCCACAACTCATGCCTTTTGGTTAGTGAACAGACTGGACATCTTTCTGTACAGCTTCAATCTTCTGTTTGGTCTTCCTACACACTCCTATATTGTATGGCTCATTGTCACAGGAACAGGAAGTGGATTTACATCAGGATTCTTCATCCTCAACCTCTCTGTTTGTGAGATTGGTAACTGTCTGGAATGTTTCTTCTATACACTAAATATTTGTATTTCGTTTTCACACTTCACAATATTAACAGGGTTTTTATTAGGTCTAGGCGTCACTGGTCGTCCTCTGTTTCAGTGTCTGATGTGTGTTGAGCGTTACCTGGCAGTGGTTCATCCTGTAACCTTTCTGAAGTATAAACCTCTCAGAAATAGAGTTATCTGCTGCTCTGTGGCCTGGATATTTATTCTTTGCTCCTGCTTGTGCAGCATGTTTAGTTTCATCTCAAATATAGAAACTTTATATGCATGGTTCTTTTCAACGCAGTTCGCCCTTTTCTTCTTTATTCAGTTGTTTTGTCTCGTGGCTGTTCTCAGAGCTCTGAAGCAGTCAGGACCAGGAGAGAGAGTGAGAGGGAGAGAGGAGGAAAACAACATGAAGAGAAGAGCATTTTATGTCATTCTAGTAAATACTGTGACTATGTCTATTATATATATTCCATTAATTATCTCAGCGGTGTCTGTTTTTCTGACACAACTGTTTATTAAGGAACTTTTCAATTTCGGGTTTTTTTGTTATATACTTGGTGGTTTTGTTCATCCTGTCCTTTATCTGCACCGAGCTGGAAAACTGTCCTGTCTTTGCACTCCATAAAACATCCAGTTGTTTAATGTTAAATTACTTAACATCAATATAGTTGTTTGTTTTTCCAATAATACAACATTGCCAGTTTTTTGAAACCACAATATTCACAAAGGACTATAATAAGTACTGATGATCTAAATCATTTAGAGCTAGTAGAGCCATTTAGCCAATATGCGGCTTTCAAATTAAAGATTGCTATCAGATCGCACACAGATGTGTAACTGACAAGAAAGGCTTGACAGAGCAGCCGCTGAGTGTTAAATATCATTCAAGGTTATTGTATGCAGTTTTTCTTTTTTTCAAGATTTAGTTGTAGGGAAGTACTACTCATCCAACTGTTTAAACTGACTATGCATTCTGTCAGTTTTGAGAATATGTATGTTTCATTAGGCTGCAAAAAATATGAGCATGTGATTTGATTTAGTTATTCAATAAAAGAGGATTGAAATCCCCTTGTCTTAAGTGATGGATTTTGAAAGTGATGTGTGACATGTCACACATCACTTTCAAAATCCATATATGTGTGTGTGTGTGTGTGTGTATATATATGTATGTATGTATGTATGTATGTATATATATATGTATATGTGTGTGATAGAATTACTCAAAAAAAAACATGGCTATATTAAAATATAATATGTTTAAGTCATATAAGATTGTGTTATATGCAATTCAGTTATTTTGGTGTTGTATAGAGCAGAATGACTCTAGATTGACTGGTAGGATGTGGTCATTTTTACAATCAATGATTATTTAAATTTAACAGACACACACACGCACACACTACCCCCAGGACTTATCCTACCACTTCATAATCCTCATTCCCACATTTCTGCTGCATGTTTGTTTAGCAATTTGAATTATGCTGGATGCCTTAATGATGCAAGGGGAGTGAGCAAGGGGATAAAATACACACTACAAGGCCAAATGAGCACACACAAACACACAGAGAGTGAAGTGAAGTGACTTGTGGCCAGGTATGGTGACCCATACTTGGAACTAGTGCTCTGCATTTAACCCATCCAAAGTGCACACACAGAGCAGTGAACACACACACTGTGGACACACACCCGGAGCAGTGGGCAGCCTGTTTGGTTTTTTCGGGGGTTCGGTGCCTTGCTCAAAGGTCAACTAAATATGTTAACATTCTTAATAATCTTCACTGATTTTGTGTGCAGGATACTTTCAAACTCTTTTATGAAAGAATCTTAACATGTCTATCATAAAGCAAACCACATAAAGTAGAAATGGGAAGAACTGTGTGCCATTGAAATGGTTTAAAACACCATCTATCATGTTTTGTATTTGACTGTGTTGTTTGCATATATATTATTTTATGTGAAATGTTGCATATGAAGTCGTGCAAATATACTGTATCCTAGTGACAACTTTGAAGTGAGACTACAAAAACAGCCAAGTGTTATTTACATCCAGATAGACTTGACATCCACTCTTCAGGTGACAAACTTATTTTTGATTAGTTAATTATTCCATTTAGAAATATGCAAAATAGATGTGTGATTATCAGACATGTTTAAAATGATTTAGATTCTGAGTATATCAGACTGAGGTGTTGTGTATCAAATACACTTTTTATAAATAGAATTGTATTTTAAAGTAATATTTGAATTAAGTTTGCTTTTAAATATTAAATGATAATTGTTATGCATGTGTCTTATTATATTTCTTTTTCTTAAAACATATTTTTGACTTTTCAGTTTAATTGCTTCATTCCTTTTGCATTTATCTCGTCATATAGATGACTATTGCAACTAATACCTCATTCTGAGCTTAGAAGAAAGAGATGAATAACTCTATAGTGGCCTTCACTACACCTGATTCATCTACAAACTTCACAGTGGATTCATTTGATCTAATCTCTAAAATGTGTGTGTCCAGCTTCAGTTTCTTGGTTGGTCTTCCTACACACTCTTATGTCATATGGATTATTATCAAAGGAACAGGTGGAGTTGCATCAGAGTTCTTCAACCTCAATTTTTCACTTTGTGAAATCGGTAACTGTCTAAAAAGTTTGGTTGTTCTACTGTCATTTTGGTTTTCAAGTCTCAAGACATTGTCCCAGATTTTGCAAGGACTCTCCATCACCGGTCGTCCTATGTTTCAGTGTCTGATGTGTGTTGAGCGTTACCTGGCAGTGGTTCATCCTGTAACCTTTCTGAAGTACAAGCCTCTCAGATATAGAGTGATCTGTTCTACCGCTGTATGGATACTTACTTTTGGTTCCTGTTTATCTAACTTTTTCATTTTATTTTCATTTGGCATAAGGATCCATACATTGTTCTTTTTGATGCAGTTCGTTCTTTTCTTCTCCATCCAGTTGTTTTGTCTTGTGGCTGTTCTCAGAGCTCTGAAGCAGTCAGGACCAGGGGAGAGAGGGAGAGAGAGAGAGGAGGAAAACCCTATGAAGAGAAGAGCATTTTATCTTATACTAATAACAACTGTTAGCATGACTGTCATATATGTTCCATATACAGTGACAGGATTCATTTTTATTTTAACAAAACGCCATTTTCCGGGTCTTTGGTTTACTGCTGTGATTTGTTATGTTTTGGCTGGTTTTGTGCAGCCGGTTCTTTTTCTGGGCCGTGTTGGAAAACTGCCACTTTTCTTTACGAAACCTTTTTAAGTTAGCAACTACAATGTAAAAAACATCAAGTAACAAAACTATTTATTTATTTAGTGTGAGTCCAGAGCATGCATGGCCAGCAGTCATTTACATCGCCTGTTTATTCATACGCAAATTATATTTCTATGCTTGTTTATCAAATATAGCTGATATACATTGTTATTTCTTATGTGGTTTCATTTTTGAATAAAGCATGACAAACATTACCATTTACCAGTTGAGGAGTTGTCTTAGAGATTCTATCAGACTTGTCTTTGCATTTTTTTGCATTTGTGTTTATACCACAAATATAATACCTTGCCATGCTTTTGCATTTTGGGCCAACTGCAATGTAGTATTTTTTTTGTTTAATCAAAATGTTCCTCATAGAAGTGAGAAATTCAGATATTTATATTTCCTTCAGCGTATGTTTTATTATTTTTTCTTACTATTCAAATGTTTAAGCCATTTGAATCAAATGTATCATTTTGAACCTCGTGATTTTTTTATTAATTTGCATATCCACGTTATGTGAAGTGTTGCATATAAAGCCATTTATTCATTTGACAGCTTTAAAGACTACAAAAACAGCACGCTGTAAGTATTGTTCACATATAGAGGGACTGGACATTCAGTTTTTAGGTGACAAATTACTATATTTATTTTTGCAGTCAATAATATGCAAATAGTGATGTGATCATCAGATAAAGACAATTTTTTTTTCTATATAATAATGAATGCAACTACATATTTAATTAATTTAGGTACTGCACAGCACAATTAACAAATGTATGGATTTATTAAGTTACCTTAACGATCATACCTTCACACAAAAATAATTTAATATTGCATGCTTCGGTTATTCGAATTTTACATTTGTAACCGCAGAATCAGAGACTCAATTATGTTGGAAACCTCTTTTTTTTCCGTCTTAAGCTGAAAAGATATGGAGGAAATGAACTCCACCTTCTCTACAAACTCAACAACTATTTCCATTGGACTCATAAACAGTGTGACGCTGTGTGTGTGCAGCATCAATTTTCTTCTTGGTCTTCCTTTACACTTTTATGTTATATGGCTCATTGTCACAGAAACCGGAATTGTAGCAGACTTTTTTAACCTTAATCTGTCTGTTTGTGAAATTGCAAACTGTGTGAAATGTTTAATTGATATACTGTCATTTTGGTTTTCGATTTTTAACACACCGTCACGATTTTTGCAAGGAATCGCCATCACCGGTCGCCCTCTGTTTCAGTGTCTGATCTGTGTTGAGCGTTACCTGGCAGTGGTTCGTCCTATAACCTTTCTGAAGTACAAACCTCTCAGATATAAATTAATGTGCTGCACTGCTGGTTGGATATCCACATTTGGTTCTTGTTTGTTTTGCATGTTCATCTCCTTAAGCAGTAGTCCATATACACGGTTGTTCACAATGCAGTTTCTACTTTTCACTTTTGTTCAGTTGTTTTCTCTTTTAGCAATTCTCAGAACTCTGAAACAGTCAGGACCAGGACAGCAAGAGAAAGTAAAAGAGAAGGAAAACCAAATGAAAAGAAGAGCATTTATTCATATTCTAATAACCACTATGGCCTTTGTTTTCATATTGGTTCCATATAAAATATCAGCGTTCATTTTAACACACAGTAACATTTCGGCCCTGTGGTTTATCACTTCAATTGGTTATTTGCTTGATGGATTTGTGCAGCCTGTTCTTTTTCTGCGTCGAACTGGGAAATTAACCTGTTCATCATGATACCTGCTGGCACTAATTACTAAAACTCTTTATTCTGAGTTTATGATCCCAAAACTTGTTAGTGTAGATAAAATGGTCATTCTTTCTCGAGAGGTCCACTTTAAACCAACTTGTGATTTAAACCATTGACTGTTATTTGCATACACCTTAAGCCTTTGTATGTGTGTGTTTGTCAGATGTGGTTGTTACACTTGTTTGTGGTTTTATTGATTTGAATAAATACTTCCTGCTTCATCCAATTTCACCATTTTCCAGATTGAATGTTGGGTGCTATCAGTCTGTTGAGGTTTTTTAAAACCATTACATACATGTGTATAAATGGGTAATTGTTTTTTTTTTGTTTGTTTTTGTTTGTTTGTTTTTTTCATTTTCTTTTTCAAATGTTTTGTAGCCTATTGTAATGAGATCAGTAATGCAATAGCAAAAATGTTGTGCTTATTATGGTCACATGACAATATGAAAGATTTCGTATTTGAACATAAGATCATTAAATGTGTGTTTTAAGCCACCATGCTTTGGCACATTATCAAACAAACTAAAACCAAAAGACATATATGGCTTAATCAGAGTTGGGTATAATGCATATTTTTCTGGTAACACAGTAATGTACTCTATTACTTTTTAAATGTAGTGTTAAAAAAAAAAAAAAGTAAAACGTCATGTTTTGTACATTCGTATGCCCTTTAATAAATCATCTTAGCTTGGAGATCGTGAGCTAATATGCAGATGAGTCCTACAACATTTTGATCTTGCACTTGTTCTCACATTATAGTCTGGGAAAAGAGAAAGTGTATGTAACATGGTAACATAAGTAAAAATAAACGACTCATCGGAATGAGTTAAACTGTGTTGCACTGCATTCTTCTTCTAAAGTAAATTCAAGGCTTATTCCTCACAGTGAGTCTCCTTCCAAAAACAAAAAGTAGCTGAGATGAACTTGATGAATCTTTTTGTTTACAGAGGTAACATGTTTACATGTTTGCGTGTCTCATATAGAATGCGATGGGCATGCACATGATCGAGCTCTGATGGGATAAACTTGGATTCATACAGATTATTTCATCTGAGAATATTTGTTATCAATGTGACATCTATTACTATTTACACAAAAAGCCACATCCTTTTTTAAATATTGAAATGAATATTGAATTGTGGACCATATCTGTGACGAAGCAAGAGACGTGTGGATCCATATGCAAAGCTTTATAAAAAGATCATGGTCAATAGATACAAGCAGGGTCGAGCAACAGCAAACGGGTATGACGCGGGCAAAAACACAAGAATAATCCAGAGAACAAGCGAGGGTTGGTCGATAGGCAAACAATATTCAAAGGGCAAGATAGAGCAAAAATCCATGTAACACAAGCGGGCTCAGAACACAGGAAAACACAGACGAGGCAAAACTAGAAAGCTAGAGTACAAAGAGGAATGGCTTTGTAAGGTCGATAGACAATACTCTGCAATTTGATCAGTGACTGAACAGACTTTAAATAGACCGGATAACGAGGTAACAAGGGGGAGGAGCTAATCAATTTCTATGGAAACTAACAAGATGGGCAAAGGAACAAGGGAACATAGGAACAATGGGGAACACACACTTCAAAATAAGAGTCCACAAAAACCAAGACGTGAACACAGACTGAAATCATGACAATATCGAAATATTATTGTATTATGAGATTTTGATACATCTCTAATATTCCTGAAACCTTACACTAAAAATTTTTTAATGTGACACTTAGTTTTTATGGGTATTTTTGAATAATCCAGTGTCCCTTCATCAATTATTGTTTACATTCTAAAATTTGTTTCACTCTGAAATAGGTTGCAATACATAAAACTGTTACGTGACTTAAGTTTGTTGAGCAGGACAAATCAAAATGGCAAGATCCAATAGAGGTTTGCTTTTGTTATAGTTAGTTGTAAAGGTTACCCAACACTAGTGCTATAGATAATTTGATTTACTTGGTAAAATTGGTCCACAAAAACAAATGCACATAATTGCTCAGTTCTATTCAAATGTTTTAATCCATTTGAATGAAAACCCATGGATAATTTTGAATTTCATGCATGTTGCATATGTTTGCATATGTTTTGTTTTATGTGACATATGTGAAGCCATGCCTTGCGATAGCTGTAAAACGATACAACAAAAACAACACAGACTATCATTTACACCTAGAGAGACAGGACATTCACTTTTCAGGTGACAAACACTTATTTTTGACTGATTTGTTTGTTTGTTTTTCCATTAAGTAATATGCAAAAAAATAAATAAATTCATCTCTGTGATTTGTAAGATGTAGTTTGTGCTATTGGTGAGTTGAATTGGCTAAAATGAGTAAAGAGTCTGATTTGTATTATTTCACCAGATATGTTGTTATGGAAAATTACAGAAAAGGTTGTTCTAGAAAAAAATATTATACATTTGTTTTTTTTATTAATCATCAGCACTTTTTGCTGAGTACAAATACTTTTCTTTCTTCCTGCAGATCACCGTTTTGGCTAATTATTAGTTTTGTAAGATTTTGAGAACACGAGGAGGAAATGAACAACTCTACAGTGAACTTCACCAGACCTGAAGCCTTTACAACTCAGTCCTTTGTGCTGGTGGACATTCTTGAAATGTGTGCATGCGGTTTAAGTTTTCTGGTTGGTCTTCCAATACACTCCTATGTTTTATGGCTCACTGTCACTGTCACAGGAACAGAAAGTGGAGTTGCATTGTTCTTCTTCAAACTTAATCTATCGGTTTGTGAGATTGGTATCTGTGTGGAGAGTTTGATTTTTATACTGTCATTTTGGTTTTCAAGTCTTACAAAATTAATATGTTTTTTAATAGGACTAGCAGTCACTGGTCGTCCTCTGTTTCAGTGTCTGATCTGTGTTGAGCGTTACCTGGCAGTGGTTCATCCTGTAACCTTTCTGAAGTACAAACCTCTCAGATATAGAGTCATCTGCTGCTCAGTGGTCTGGATAATTATTCTTGCCTCATGTTTGTTCTCTGTGTTCATCTCACCATATACAATAGAGCATACATGGTTCATCTCAGTGCAGTTCCTCATCTTCTACTGCATCCAGTTGTTTTGTCTTGTGGCTGTTCTCAGAGCTCTGAAGCAGTCAGGACCAGGAGAGAGAGTGTGAGAGAAAGAGGAGGAAAACCACATGAAGAGAAGAGCATTTCGTTTCATTCTAATATGTACTGTGAACACAGCTTTCATATATGTCCCATTTACTCTTTCAGGATTCTTTACCATTTTAATAGAACAGAATATCCGTGCACTTTGGTGCATTTGTTTGTTTTGTTATTTGCTGGCTGGTTTTGTTCAGCCTGTTCTTTATCTGCACCGTGCTGGAAAACTCTCCTGCCTCTCTTCATTTCAAATTTGCTAATGAATGGTTATTATTAAAAAGGTCCACCACATTAAATTCGACTTGGGAATAATCTTTCTTTGCACCATTTTATTTGTTTTCACAAGTTGTAATAATTTGGTCTGTGGTTATTTATTCATTTATTATTATTTATTTATTTATTTATTTTAATAAACAATTCATGTTATGCAGTTTCACACTTGTCTACTTTGTGGGTCGTGAGAATTATTTCATTATTTTGAATATTATACAAATATTTCATTATATTGAAAACATAGACAGGATTATTTTCCACAGCTCTGCATGTGAGCTAAGTTATGTGTATTGCCTTGAATGCATGAGTGTCATGTAACACAGATGTACTAGTATTTATTAACATTAATTTTATTTTTCATTGTAATGTCAACAGGAGAGAAAAATGCCCAGCATTTCTTAGTCTATTCAAATGTTTTAATTCATTTGAATGAACATCATTCAAATCACACATTTTTCAACCACACGCATTTGTTTATATTTTGTTTAATGTGACACTTCTTTGATAAATGTTTGTGGCAACTCTAAAGTGAGACTACACAAACAGGACCCCGTATAATTTACACCCAGAGAGACTGAACATTCACTCTTCAGGTGAAATATTTTAACTTAATTTGTTTGTTATTCCATTCAGTGAAATGCAAATATCAGTGTGATTAGCAGACATACTGTAGTTTGAGTTATGGGCTACTTAGATGAATTAAGTAGTTTTTTTTTTTTTTTTTTTTGAATAAATAAAAAAAAAAGTTCTTACAAATCATTAGCAAACTATTAGTTTATAGTTCATGCATAGTTTATAAACCGTAGATAATCAACACACTCTCTAAAAATAGTCAATCATTCCTGGTCAATGTAATTAACAAAATTAATACAACTTAATTAGCTTGTAGTAAAGGATTAGTTGGCAATTATGAGTGAATAGTTCTCTCTTTAGTTTCAGTCAAACAGAAAAATGTAATTAAGTGCTTTAAAACAACCTTTACTGAACATTAATACCACCGGCTCCCTTAAAATGTATACATTAGGACACACACACAGGCATATGTGTTTTAAATTGGCTCTTTATAGGTATAATGGTTTTTATACTTTACAAACTTCCTATTTTGATATATTAACTATTTAACATATATATATATATTTGTTTGTAAATGATTTGTAAGCACTTTAGTGTATACTTATGATAAAGTGTTACCTTTTATAATCTAGTAGCTTTTGTATCTACTATTATTTCTTCCTATAGATAAATTGTTATTTATTGGCAGGGGTCTTACAAGACAAGAAGATGAATAACTCTACAGTGGCCTTCACCACATTTGCAGCATCTGTAAACCCCACAACTCAATCCATTAGGGTTAATAGATGGTCTACAATTGGTTGTGTGCAGCTTTACTTTCCTTTTTGGTATTCCAACACAGTCCTATGTTATATGGCTCATCGTCACAGGTGCAGGAAGCGGAGTTGCATTAGACTTCTTTAACCTCAATCTGTCTGTTTGTGAGATTGGAATCTGTGCGTTCTGTTTGTTAGATACAATGGCGATTTGGTTTTCACAACTCAAGATAGCATCAAATTTTCTGCAAGGTCTAGGCATCACTGGCCGCACTCTGTTTGTGTGTCTGATCTGTGTTGAGCGTTACCTGGCAGTGGTTCATCCTGTAACCTTTCTGAAGTACAAACCTCTCAGATATAGAGTGATCTGTTGCGCTGCGGTCTGGATAATCACTCTTAGCTCCTGTTTGTTCTGCATGTTAATTTTAATAGCGCTCAATACTATTGCACATGGATGGTTCTTTTCACTGCAGTTTGCCCTCTACCTTTCCATCCAGTTGTTTTGTCTCGTGGCTGTTCTCAGAGCTCTGAAGCGGTCAGGACCAGGAGAGAGAGGGAGGGAGAGAGAAGAGGAAAACAACATGAAGAGAAGAGCGTTTCATCTCATTCTAATAACTACCGTGAACACATTTTTTATAAATGTCCCATTTACTATCTCAGGACTTTATCGTGTTGTGACAAAGCACAATAGTCTGGAGCTGCGGATCACTGCTTTGATTTTTTACACACTGGCTGGTTTTGTTCAGCCGGTTCTTTATCTGCACCGCACTGGAAAACTCTCCTGCATCTGTTCTTCATAAGCATCCCCCTAAAAAATAGTAAAATTTGATATTACTTCCATTAAACCAAACATAGGAGATTATGCTTTGAATTTATTATATTTAGCAATCAGAGATATACTTTACAGAATTACTTAAGTATGCTCATTCTGACAAATAGACAAAATAATCTTTGTATAATTGGCCTATGCTTGTACATAATCTTCAATACTGTCTATCTTTATCCTGTAAGTAGTGTTTTAGTTGGTAAATGTATATATTTGCATTCAAATAGTTTCCCAAAGGGCATACTCAAGACTGCTTACTCAAGACTGTCTGCCTTTTTTAACCTCCCACTTTTCATTTTAAAAATTAGCATTTCTATGTGATGTTTACAAAGCAAAATTATGCACATATGGGCTTGTAATAGCTGTGAAGTCGCTATATAAAACAGCAGTGAGCTTTACATTAATGTCAATTGATGTGTCGTCTTTTTTTTATTGATTTTCCTTGAAACACTTAGACATTTCTGTTTGATAGATCACAACTGAAACATTGTTTTCCTTGTTGTTTTGTTTTTGGCTGGAGAAGATGAACATGGAACTAACGAAAAACTTTTCTGAACCTCATTCATCTGCCAACCTCACCGTCTCTTCATTTTGGAAAATAGATGCATTAGAAATTTGGATGTTGACCTTCAACTTCTTATCTGGTGTTCCTACACACTCTTATGTAATCTGGTTCATCATCACAGGAACGGGAAATGGAATTGCATTAGAATTCTTTAACCTTAATATGTCAGTTTGTGGGATCTTTTTCTCTGTGGACTCTTTGCACATTCACTACTTATATTGGTGTACAGATATATAAAATAATATAAGCAGTACCATATGTAATAGATATTTAAACA
>JAUMHE010000315.1:3622-15559 GCA_032359235.1 Enteromius mattozi
GTGTGTGTGTGTCTCTGTGTGTGTGTCTCTCTCTCTGTGAGTGTGTGTGTCTCTCTGTGTGTGTACCTCTGGCCCCTCTGGCAGGGGTTCGGGGAGCAGGGGTCAGTGCTCCTGCAGGAGCCGAACACAAACTGGTTGTCCTTGAATCCGACGCAGCGGGCGACACAAGCGCTGGGATATGTTCGTCCATTCCGAGCACAAACTGGCACGAAGTGATCAGCGCAGCCGCAGGGAAGCCCTGAGAGAGAAACACAGCAAACACAAGCAGTCTCAACAACACAGCCCACATACAGATCACTGCTTCACTCATTAAAAACCACTCTGTCTGTCCAATGATAAAATACAGTGGTTTATTGATCTAGATTCTAGATCAATTTTTATTTACTTAATTATTTTACATTTTTCATTTTCTGCCTTTTTTTTTTTTTTAGGAGAAATTATTCTGAAGTCTAACATCTATGGAAGTGTGTTTCCACAAAAAAAGAAAATAAAATCAAGTAAATAAATAATACAATTATAAAAATGGTAACTGCAACTTTTTATCTCACAATTCAGAACTGCAAATGTCTGAATCACAGGAATTAAACATGGAACTGAGGATAAAGTCAGAATTCTGAGTTCATTCATTTTTTTCTTCAAAACTGTGAGGAACAAAAAGTCACAATTACCTAAAAAAGATATAAAGATATAAAATCCATTTTTTTTTTCTTGCAATTCTAAGTTTATATCTCAGATTTATTAATATTTTTTTGTCTTTAAACACAGAATACAAATAAAACAAGTTAACTGCAGCTTTTTATCTAATTCTCAGAACTGATATAAACAGAATTGCAAGAGAAAAATCTGAACTCATCTCACAATGCTGACATTTTTAAATGGCAAACAAAAACTTGTGAGAAAAAAAAAAATCACAATTACCTAAAAAGTCAAAAGTCCAAAAAAAAAACAAAACCCAACAACAAAAAAAAAAAACACTTAAGAATATTTAGTAGAAACAAGACAAATTCTAAGTAAAATAAGCTATTTTCTGTGGTGTAAATGAATTCTGACTTGTTCTTGCAGTTCTGTTATAAAAAGTCACAATTAGCTGAAAAGTCAGAACTGTGAGTGACGTGTTAATGTTCAGCTCTGTGGATGAACAGTAGACCTGTGAAGAGACGTCTGTCCTCGTCGGATCCGTCGGAGCGCAGACACTGACGAGACGAGCAGATGCTCTCCCCGGCGAAGCAGGAGCAGGGATGACAGTCGACCCGGAACGACACTCCGTGACCTGCTCCAGAACAACATCAACAAAACACTCTCAGACTGAACACTTCTGCTGGGGAAATATCAGTTCACTTTCACAAACTGTAATAATCCAGTGATGTTTTAGTCTGATCTGATCATCATCTGAAGAAACAGAACAAACTGAGACAGACTCAATCCAGAAGAACTGTGTCTCCGAGACGCTTCAAGAAACCTACCTGCAAAGCTCCAGCGCTGTTAAAAGTTTAAGGCACTAGTGTAAAAATGCTGTAAAATGAGGATGATGTCAAAAATAATGTCATAAACACACATTTACAGAACAGAGCAGCTTTGGACATTTGTATTTCCGTTACTTCACTGAGAATGGAAAAAGTCTTACAGTTTTATAGATGTACTGTAATATAAGTTATAGGGGTAAGAATAAAGCATGCTATATGTTCGGTTTGCGTCAGAACAGATCTCTGAGATCAGTCGATGTTTGCAGGCGACTATAAAACACAGCACATCTGTCTCCAATCAGCCCGAGACGCAGAGCGCTTTAGGAGCCCAGTGAAAATAAACATGAAAGAAAAAGCAATAAACTCCTTCAGGTTCAAACCGACAGGCATAAAACATACTAAAACTAAAACAAAAAAAGAGAGAAAATCTTCTCACTATTGATATGCATTCCTTCTAATTTTACAAGTTGATATATATATATATATATTGATCTATGATCTTCAACTGTGTTGTTTAAAACTTTCCTGGAAAACATTCTAAATATCCATCCACAGAGATGACAGATTTCTGCTGTTATTAATACATCATTCCACCAATAGATGGCAGCGTCCTCTTAAACCAGCTGAGAAGTTACTAAAACAACACATTTCTCAAGATTTGATGCCTTTCTTGCTGGGATTCTGTGTATTGTTAAATCTTAAGGCTTTTTTGCTTTTTTGTTTGTTATTTTATATTATATTATTGCTGTGCAGTGCTGTTATTTCTTGCAAAAAACAAAACAGAAAACATCAATTTGCTCAGACACTATTATCCTATTTGATGCTGCAAAGCAGCTTTGGGATTTGATTCTGTCTTTCTGTCAATCTAGTGAACTAAAGCTGAGACTGAAGCTCTTACTCTTGCGCTGTCCTCCCGTCACGCAGGTCTTGCTGGTGTCGAAGCAGGGCAGGTCAGCACAGTTCTCCAGACGGCCGCTCTGACCGCAGGTACACACCTCGAAGCAGCCCAGCTGACCGCTCCGGGTGGGCACCTGTATCCGGCCGTCCACCGGCACCAGGAACTCGGACGCTTCCCCCAGCTTACAGCCTGAGACCACAACACACTCCTAATCATGAGTACTGTACTGAACACTGAGTCCGTCTCCCGTACGCTTACAACACACAGATGTGCAGCTTACACAATTCAGACCAAACCAAAACAAAACCAAACACAGGTTTTTAAATCTTCTTTTAAACCCTTTTAAAGCTTTTAAAACAAAAAACAAACAACAGCAACAACAAAAATCTATATTTAATTTCATTGGACTATCAAAAGTTGAGACATTTCAGAATGAAACACATTAAACTACTTCCAGAAACTACCAAAAGTTAAGATGTTTTAAGAAAAAAAACAAGATTTTAAAATCTACTTTGATCCGTTACTTCACTGGAAAATATCATATATATAAATAAACAAACAAAAACCTGAAACCAAAACAAAACCAAACCAAAGCTTTAAAATCTTTTTTTTTTACTTTAAAAAAATTGTAATCTATATTTTGACACATCATTTTATTTCACTATCAAATGTTAAAACGTTTTGAAATGAAACACAACAAAACAAAACTACTGAGATATTATTTGACTCTACTAAAAAATCAAAACAAAACTTTTCAAATCTACTTTTTGATTTGTTACTTGTTTAAAAAGTAACACAATTTTAAAACAAAACAAAACAAACAAACAAAACCTGAAACTTTTCAAATCTACTTTTTGACTCATTTAATTGGAAACTATACAAAGTTTTAAAGGCCTTTTAAAACAAACAACAAAAAAAAAATCCAAAACTAAATGAAACAAGGAAAAAAAAACTGAAACCAAACCAAAATCAAAACAAAACTTTAAAATCTAGTTCTTATTTGACTTTTTTAAAAAGGCATTTGACTCAAAACTATCAATAAGACAAAAGCCCCTCCTGATCGGCTCTTAAGGGAAGATGTCCGGAGCTCACCGGGAACACAGAAGTACTGCAGGCAGTCGTGTCCGGCGTGGCAGCCCTTTCTGTTGACCTCACACAGGTGACCGCTGGGACAGGGGTTAGGGTTGCAGGGGTGGATGACCTCCTCGATGGTGTTCTCAAACACACTGGGCGCTGTGGGAGGAGCGAGGACATGAGTGAATGTGTCCGAGCCAATCAGAGCTCTGTGTTCAGCACACACTCACTCAGGTATCTGTGCAGAGGAATACAGCGCTCCGGGTCATCGGTGGGAGACAGCAGGTCACAGATCCGCTCCGGAGTCTGACCCTCCAGAAAACGCTTCCGGTCACCGCACTGAGTCAGGATATCCACACAGTCTGACCTGAGCAGAGCCACAGAGGACAGTCAGCACCTACATCCTTCCTCTGATCACAGTCTGTTAGCCTGAGGCTTATTTATTCTTCTCTATGAACACTGGCTCATATATCACATTCAAAAATAAAATAACCACTTCACTTCATATCTCATGACCGTGATCTTCATATTTCAGCTTTGTAACGATAAATGTGATGACTGGCCTTAAAACATGGTAAGTGTGTGACTCTACAGGAATATCCTGGACTGTAGTAGAGCTGTGTGTCTCTGCTAGCAGCACAACTAGCTCAGACGGACGGAATCAAAGCCTGTTTCCTGTTTCCTGTAGAGCGCACAGGTCTCTGCCATACCAGCTGTTATTCCTCATTCACTCACACTGACGGAAACACTCGTAGTGCTCTGTTTAGCAGCACACTGTGAGACACTTCACTGGCACACTACACACTACACACTAAACATTACACTAAACACTACACACTGCACTCTACACACTGCACACTACACACTACACACTAAACATCACGCTGAACACTAAACACTACACACTATACACTAAACATCACGCTAAACACTAAACACTACACACTACACACTAAACAGTACACTAAACTCTACACACTACAAACTGCACACTACACACTAAACATTACACTAAACACTACACACTACCCATTACACAATAAACACTTCACATTGTACACTAAACTCTACACACTGCACTCTACACACTAAACATAACACTACACATTACACACTACAAACTGCACACTACACACTAAACATTACACTGCACACTGCACACTACACACTGCACACTACACTGGAACAGGACTGATGCACGCTGGCTCACAGCCAGTCATTACTCAGCGTCACAGCTCTTTATTCTGCTCATTCCTCAGCGTGAGGACATCTAATCCTCATCAGTGTGAACAAAACCACACTACACTACACTATCTCTGATGAAACACCAGCCCAGTGACTGCAATCTGCTTCTGAATGCACATACTGTGTACAGAAGACTCCACGCAGCGCTGAAACACATACTTCTGTTTCAAAAGATCTGCACTAAAGCAACATGCCTGCAATGACCTGCATGTGTTTCATTCTGAGTGCGTTACAGGAATCTGAGTACTGTGACTGAACACACACAATCCTCACCACAGCTTGCTTATCAACAAATAAGACTTTTATGAGATTTTTATTTCTCAAATCTTCCCCTGGAGGTCCGATGCACTGCAGAGTTTAGATCCAACCCCGATAAAACTCACCTACCTGTGATTTTCTAATGATCCTGAAGACACTGATTAACATGCTCAGGTGTGTTTGATTAGGGTTAGATCCAAACTCTGCAGTGCATTGGACCTCCAGGAGAAGATTTGAGAAACCCTGGTCTACTGCATGAAAATAACATTTGGATTTCAAGAACAGGCCTGGATCTATTTTAAAAGCAAAACAAAATCATACTGTACATTACAAAATATATGTTTATATATATATTATTGTGCTGATCATTGTTTTATATATTTTGTTTATATTTAATATATAAAAAAAATACCATTAAAGTCGTAAGAATATAAAGCCTTCTGAAAATAAATGTAAACTTTTAAAAGACAAATGACAGGCTTGTTTAGATGATTGTATTCAGCTGTTGTGATGTGATGTGACCTGGATGTGTTATGATTCAGCAGATGAGGATGAGGAGGAGGACGAAGGCTGACCTGCAGATGACGCTTCCTCTGGACTTGCTGTAGCAGGGTTTGATCTGAAGCGAACAGGCCACGGCCTTCCACATCTCCGGCCGGCACCGCCTGATGTCCAGCACCGGGATGTTCATGAAGGGCATCTTGATGGTTCCGTTGGACCAGAGTCTGAAGTCGTTCATGGCTCCCTGATCTGACTGAACGTTACAGCTGCGAAACAGCTCGGTCGGCCTGAGAGCACACACACAGCAGGTCATTTACACCATACTGCAGCAAACAGAAGCAGAAGATGAGTCTACAGACACTGACGCTAACACCAGCTCTGGCTCTGATCTAAAGCAGACTCCAGCTGGCTTGTGGAACTGATTTCCTTGATTGTTCAGTAGTGACCACGTCCTGGCGGAGCACTGGGAAGAGGACTTCCTCAGGAAACCTGAAGCCCAGAGGAGCTTTTATTCTTTCTAATGATGGAGTGTTTTCAGAGCTCAGTGAGGGAGCTGGAGCTGATTCCTGCTCGTTTCAAGCTAAGACACTACAACACTCTTCACTGGCTTTATATGAACCTTCCACTCTCAACATTGATGATAATCACCCATAGGAAAAAATACTATAGTAATCTATAGTAAATACTAGTGTTTTTGAACCATACTGCAGTAAAGAACTTGAACTTGTGGTAATTCTATAGTTGCTGTGGTAGTATAACAACTATAGTAACATAAACAAATTACGTTACCCAATACTGTACTACATTTTACTAGTATACTACAGTATTTATTACAGTTTATCAGTTCACTATAGTTAATATTACAGTATGCTTTAGTTTTCATGAAGTGTTGAAAATACAATAATATATACAGTATAATACACTTTCCTATGGTTCAAAAACACTATAGTATTTATAGTATTTACTATAAATTACTGTCAGAACTCTACTTTGAGGGATGTAAAACTCAGTATTGTGGGCTTTATAATATAATAATATAATATAATATACAAGGGCATGTTCTCAGAATTTTAGCTTAATGTTTTGGCAAGTTCCTCTCAAAGTTAATTTAGTTCATTTACATTTTACTTTTATTTTTATTTTCAGCTGCTTACACACATTTTCAAAACTTTGCCTCTTTTCTTTCTCAAACTTCACACACAAATCAAGAACTGCACACAAAATACAGAACACCTCACATCTCTCGTTCAAAACATCACAAACACATCTCAGAAACATCTTTGCTGTAATATGAATTCCTGTTAGTTGTGTGTGTGTTACAGAGAGAAGTGTGTGTCGTGTTTTGAAGAAAGTGTGTTAGTGTGTGTGTGTTAGCTGCTCTCGTCTACTTTGATCATGTCTTGAATGCATTAGCGACCCCTGAGCTATAACAGAGGGTCAGTGTGAGTTTAAGTGTCTCGGGTCAGCCACACTGTGTTTACTCAGTATTGAATGATTCTGTTCTGTCAGAATCTCAGCCACCAGCTGTAATTGGATTCAAAAGTCACGAATTCCCCGCAAAGCCCCTCGGGAGTCTGTACATTCAGCATGAGCTTCGTGTAGATGCTCTCACAGGGCTCTGAGGACATGTTATCTAATCATCTAAGCAGGCTTGTTGTGACACTTCCACAAACTCTTGGAGTGAGTCTTCCTCAAACGTCTGAGAGGACTCGTGGGGTGAGAGTAGAGCTGGGCAGATGTAGTCGTGTTGGGAAAGCAGTGCTCCTATCATTCAGCTCAATGCCTGTATGACCCGAAAACAATGCTGGACTACTTCTGCCATCATAAATCATGCTGTCTACGTCTGTAACCCACAGAGAAAACACACAGACCAGAGAGAAAACCCAACAATATGCCTGCTGGATATTCATTTTTCCATGTAACACAGACCTCGTGTTCAGTTACATAAGCATGCGAACTTATGAACCCTGTGAACCCCGTCTGCTTTCACAGAGCATAACGGTATTGGTATATAGCAGTTCAGTTTAATAAATAAGAAGTTAAAATTTAGTAACATACATTTTAGACACAATATCCCCAATGAAAAGAAACATCAAAACTAAAGCATCTCTTATACAGCATAGCAGTGTTTCGTTCCTGAATGCTTCTGAATCAGTCCTGTCGATCATTTAAAAATAAATAATCACACATTTTTCTGAAATTAATTGTGATTAAGTGAACTTGAATCTGAAGTGAACACGTCTGAAACACCTCCTGATTGAAGTGTTCGTAAAGAGGTTCTGAGACTAAATAAAGAAAAAGTGCAGCTGTGAGAGGAAAGGCCAACCCTAGCCCCCCTCCCGGTTAATTGCATGAAATATTAATCACTAATTTGACAACACTATTTTGAATGAATCCATCAAGTAACTGATTCAGTGACTCACCTGTCCCTTGTCTTGTTCCTGAATGAATCAGCAATTTTAAACAAACTGGTTGAGTAAATGATTCAATGACTCACTCATAAACTCAGACAACTGCTCCTGAATCTGGCGAGTAAATGATTATTTGACTTTCCAAAATAAATAAAAAAAATAAATAAACCTAGTTAAAAACACAAAGCTTCAATAAAACCTAGAAACATTGCCTTGGCAAATAACTGAAATAAAATAAATTTAAGTTTAATAGAAATAATACAACAACTAAATGCAAATGTACTTAATTTACTTAAAATTATATATATATATATATATATGAAAAAGAAATAAAAAAAAGTCACTTGTCTCCATCTACTGGCTGATCAGTGTAACTCACAGAAAGAGTCACTAAAAGCTGCCCACCTCTAAAGCACAGACAGACAGACAAGAAGAGGAAAGTCCTGGTGCCGTTCAGTCCTCTTGTACTCATCAGATTGGAGGACTGACAGGAACTAACGCTTGGCTGACAGTAAGAACTGTTTCTAACCTGTTGTTGAAGTTGGTGCAGTAGTTGAGGTCTTTACAGCCTAACTGGCACGGCTCTCGGACGTCAGCCAGACACGTGATGAGGTCCATCTCAGCAGGGTTATATTCACAATGCTGGTCAAACTCCTGCCACGTCTGAGTGCCCCAGTTAGTGCTGATCTCCAAACACATGTTCCTAACACACAGTGAGCATACGAACACATTCAGCCTTTTAAACTAAAAAAATAGGAAAGTATACTTTCAGTCTACTTTAATGTACTTCTCAGAATTGTGTTTTACGTACTTCTCACAAATATTCTTGAAATGGCATTTAAGTATACCTGACTTAAGGTCCTGACACTGATTTTTGTATGCATTTTTAAAACATTTTTCATATTCGTCACTGTTTACTATCAAAATGCTTGCTGTGGATGCGAAAACACAGAAAATCGAACCTGACCTGAATTTTTTTATAATGGAAGAAAGTTTTAGAGGTAATGTGTGAATGTGATTAACACAACGTGAGGTCATACACTGAAAATAATGCTACTAAATCTTTAAGGTACATTTAGATGAAAGTTAGTCAACTAAATGTGTTTATTTAAATGTAGCTAAAATAAATTGATCGCAAAAGCTTACCTAAAAAAAAAAAAAATCATTTTTTCAGTTTATATTTTTTACGGTGTGAAAATCAGACTCAGTGTGCAATGACCTTAATACTTTAATGAAAAGTTTTCATTTATTTGAGCTACACTGTGCCCTGGGAATGTTTTCATTGTCATAAGATAGGGGCAGTGTTGCCAAGTAGACGTTTTTCCCGCGGAATTGGACTAGTTTAACACTCTTTGCCTGTTATGTTTTTTATGTCCACTGGTTGAAGCAACCCCAATAACACTATTTTTATCTCCTGGAAAGCGACTTCTATCAGAGGAATCCTGTCAAAAGCATGTATTTTATCCCAACAGAAGGTGATTTTTACTGGGAATCACCCTTAAAAGCAATTAAGCTAGTTTTAGTAGCAATTGGCTGGATTTTGCTGAAAAAAAAACAGGCAACCCTGAGTAGGGGTCGCTATTACACATCTTTTATACAGAATTTCCAAAAAAACAAGTGAAGAAACTGAAAAACAACAGATGCTTCTACACGTAATCTAACACAATCAAAACCCAAAATTATTAAAATATTGACTTTTGAAGAGGTGACGACTGTCAAGCTTTAGGGTGTTGAACTATGTTTTGATTATCATTCTAAATCCAATTCATAGTGAGGTTTTTTCAGCTTTTTGTTTAAAATGTTTTCTTTTTTTTTATTTATGAAACTCACATTCAAGTGTTGAAAAGAATGCATAAAAATGAATGCATGAAGCTAGAATAAAATGTTCTTATTTACAAGCAGATACTGTTCTTTCCTTTAGTGTTTTGTATGTACAGATTTTCATATAACAAAATATATACAAATAAATAAAGGCATATTAGTGTACTTAAAGTATGATGCAAAGTTCACCTGCAGCTGGACGTGTTGGCCTTGAAGCAGCAGTGAAGTTTGGCGTAGTCCATCTTGGCGATGGGTGGTGACTCGGGGTCAGGGTTGGTGGGTGGATGAGCACTGCCCAGGAAGCACTGCCAGAGCGGGTCCTGTGGGAGCGGCTGACTGCCACACTCACTGATCAGACCCTCCATGATCTCCTGCTCCGTGCTCATCGTGCGCAGAATACGCTTACAGGCCGTCTGACAGTGAGCCTCCTCCGCCCGGTCACAGCAGTACAGACCTGAGCACACGCATGGCATTCTGGGTAATGAACCTGACACTGATTATAGTCAACTACACTTTACTATCTTCTTGTTTTAATCTACATGACAGTTGAGTAAAAATATGTACCTCTGTGCACTTTTTGTGCAACACTTACTGCACGTTTCACCACAGTTTCAAAGAGAAATGTCCACTGAGTGGCACTAAAACACAGGTTCAATACGTGAACCCTGGTGCATTTTTATTATGTTTTGCTGTATTTTTTATTACGTTGCTTCAGTTACATATCGTGACAGTTCAGAATTCAATTATCTGTGGACTGTCGCTAAAAGTTAATTCTCTGTCATGTTGGAAATATTTCCTACACCAAATCCAACCCTAAACCTACTCGTTTTGTTGAAGCGTAGTTACACAGGATTGAAGTCATAACATGATATTCTTCAAGTAGTTGTGTGAAAATTACGCTTTATTAAAGCAAAACTCTAAATTTGTGTGAAATTTGACACTGAACAGTTTTGGGGCAAATCATTTTTTGAAGTTGCAAATAAAGCAGATTATTTGAGAATGTTACAAGAAAAAAAGCACTTCAGTGTTTTTCAACTGAAAAAGTAATGTTAAAGTCCGTTTGTGTGTGATTATTAGTGAGCCGAGAGGTGTTGGTGTACTTACTGTCGATGGGGCTGCGGATGGGGTATGATTTGGTGTAGTTGTTGACGCAGCTGATGACCTCAGGACTGACGCTCTGACAGTACTCATGGACTCCGTTGATCTGGGACACGGTCGGAGACGAGTCTGTGCGGAAGATGGCCTGACAGTATCCACGGCAGTGTGTGTGTCTCCCTGCATAGCTGCAGCATAGTGAGCCCACTGCAAACACACACCCGCACACACACCGGTGAGGATCTAACACACTGAACTCATCTGATCACTCAGTCTGCTGCTGGTCAATAGAAGCCGTCTGGGAGTTAGTCTGATATGAATGCACACAGATAGGTGCTTCATTCAGTCCTGGACTCAGCGAGTGAAGGTTAAAGGTCGTGACCTCGCCTCCCAGGCACACACACAGCTCTATGTCATTTCCTTCTCAGAGACGGGGGACGAGGCGTCATCAAACAAGCCATTCTCTGAGGACTGAATCATATAAATGAGCTACAGACGGAGCCACAGAACACCAAAGCTTTGCTTACTTTCATTTTTGGTGATGCAGCTGTAGAGTGGTTTCTGCAAGAGAGAAATAAAATAATTATTAGAATAGTGCAACATAGTTTATGAAACAGTTTGTCTCTAAAATTCACCAAAAAGTAACAAAGACACAAAATCTTCTATTATATTTACCATTATTTTAATGACTTTTAATTATTATTTACTGCTTTTTAAATAATTGTTATATTATTATTATCTGATTTGGTTTCTCACACGCAGCTGTCATATATTTTGTACAGTGGCCTAAGGTTGATTATTTTTATATAAAAAAATTGATATAAAAATGTTATTTTTGTGTATATACCCTTTTTAAAGCACATCTTTTTGACTTCAGCTTTTCACACTTCAGATAATTATTTCTGAATCTGAGTATTAAGTACACTCCTGTTAGAAAGTGTGGGGTCAATAATATTTTTGTAATAAATTAATACTTAAAGACATTTCTAATGTTATAGAGGATTTCTATTGTAAATAAATGCTGCTGCTTTGAAGTTTCTATTCATCTGTGAATCCTAACTCAAAAAACAAAAAATGTCAGTTTCCACAAAAACATTGAGCAGCACAACTGTGTTCAACACTGATAATAATCAGAAATGTGTGTTGAGCAGTAAATCAGTATATTATTCTG
>JAUMHE010000318.1:53502-65501 GCA_032359235.1 Enteromius mattozi
CACACACACACTCTCTCTCTCTCACACACACACACTCACACTCTCTCTCTCTCACACACACACACACACACACACACACACTCTCTCTCTCTCTCACACACACACACTCACACACACTCTCATACACTCTCTCACACACACACACACACTCTCTCACTCTCTCACACACACTCACACACTCTCTCACACACACACACACACACACACACACAGTAGGCTAGGGTTTGCCAGCTCATGACAATCAGATGATGGAAACAAGCAGATTATCAAAATAAAACACTTCAAAAGATGAAATATGCGTCCAATTATATCAAATTTATTTTGAGTATTTTTATAAAAAATTATATAAACAAGCTACTTGTTATATAATATTATTATTATTATATTAATATGTAATTAATTATTGTTAAGAATTCAAAGTAAATATAGCTTCAAAACATACAAGCAAATATAATGTAATAAACGAGGAAAAGACAATTGCAAGACAGTAGACACAGACGCTGGCAGCTTTACTAGACTGCTCTCACACTAATGCACAGATCTGTTTCCACATATCAGATGTTTTGTCCTGTTCTGAAAACACAACTGACTGTTTACATCAGTTTCGTGTCATAAAAGTAGATTATATATTATAAAAGTATGATTATAGTCTATTACTGCATCGATGCAGAAGCGTTCACGCTACATCATGATTCAACGATTAATTTGGTCACTCCTAATAATAATAATCAATACAATAAACAAGCAGTTAAGAATGGCCCTCACTAATGCTGCCTGACCTGTGATGTGTGTGTGTGTGTGTGTGTGTGTGTGTGTGTGTGTGTGTGTAGAACGGTCATCTGGAGTGTGTGCGCTGGATGGTGAGTGAAACCGAAGCCATTGCCGAGCTCAGCTGTACTCGTGAACATCCCAGCCTCATCCACTACGCCGCGAGACACGGACAGGTGAGACACACACTCATACTCACACACTCTCACACACACACACACACACACACTCTCTGTCATCGCTCTTGTGTGTGTGTTTCAGGAGCGGGTGCTGCTGTGGCTGCTTCAGTTCATGCAGGAGCAGGGCATCTCTCTGGACGAGGCGGATCAGAACGGGAACACAGCGGTTCATGTGGCGGCTCAGTTTGGACATCTCAGCTGCGTTCAGGTGCTGCTCTGAGAGAGACAGGAAGCAGCTCTCCTCCCATTTCCTGTCGCAGGGCTGTTCTGTTCGCTCACAGACAGAAAGAAAAACACTGGCTCTCCTTTACTGACCGCACCACACACACACATCAACCCAGTCTGACCACAAACACTTTACAATCAGACTTCCTTACTAAAAATATTTTGGTGTTCATGTGATTTCAGTTCCTGTGTTTTTTCTGAAATGCAGATTAACTACACGAAAAAACACACACAAAATGCCAAAAAGAAAGAAGTCTCTTCTGCTCACCAAGGCTGCACTTATTTGATCAGAAATACAGTAAAAATTGTGAAATATTATGTAGAATTTAAAACAGCTGTGTTCTGTGTGAATATCTGTTAAATTATAATTTGTTTCTGTGTTTAAATCTAAATTTTCAGCATCATTACTGCAGTATGATTAGAAAGTTCAGAAGAAAAGCATTTATTTGAAACTGAAATATTAGAATAGAAAGCATTTTTGTAACTTTACTGTTACCTTAATAAAAAAGACTACTGACCCCAAACTGTTAAACAGTAGTGTATATTTTTAGAAAAGATTTCTATTTTAAATAAGTATCACAACTGTTTTCAACACTGATATTACATCAGCATATTACAGTTCACATGCAGAATTAATATAAAATTCAGCTTTGATTACTGTAATAAATTATATTTCAAAACCATAATTTTAATTAGTAATATTTCACAATATTACTCTTTTTTTTTTTTTCTTTTTTTATGTCATTTTGATCACATAAATGCAAACTTGGAAGCAAAAGAAACTTCTTCAAAAACACTGGGTATGTGGTCACTCATTTTTAATGAGAATTCTGAAGTTATAAACAAATGCACGTGTTGTCTGTAATTCTATAAAGTTAAATTCTGTAATGTCTGTAAAGTTAGTAGAATTCACCTAATTATTATTGAATGAGATCCAGTGTTGGCTGACCCTTCACTGATAGCCTGCATAGCTTCATCTTTAATAACGGGATTTTGACCAAATATTTTTTTGGTCAATTTTTCTAAAATGTTGCAAGAAGATGTTAATTCTTTTTTTTTAATGAGTTTTCCCCTCCCCCCTCCCCTGGGCTGGTGTAGAAGTGTGTAACCGTGTCTTCTCGTGTCTCCGGGCAGACTCTGGTGGAGTACGGCTCGAACGTGACGGTGCAGAACCAGCAGGGAGAGCGTCCGTCCCAGAGTGCCGAGCGGCAGGGTCACAGCACCTGCTCCAGGTATCTGGTGGTGGTGGAGACCTGCATGTCTCTGGCCTCGCAGGTGGTCAAACTGACCAAACAACTGCATGAGTAAGAACCTTCCTTCAGATCATGTCTAGAGCACCTTAGATATCTGACCCTGCACCTCAACACCTGTTAAAGAGTCAATCTTTAATAATCTCTCCACTGATGTGTGGTTTGTTAGGATAGGATGATATTTGGCTGAGATACAACTATTAGAAAATAAAAAAAATAAAAAAGAAATTGAAATCTGTAAATATTCTCCTTTAATCTGTAAACAATCTCCTTTAAAGTTGTCCAAATGAAGTTCTTAGCTATATATATTACTAATCAGAAATGATGTTTTGATATATTTACAGTAGAAAGTTTACAAAATATATTTATGGAGCATGATCTTTACTTAATATCCGGATGATTTCTGGCATAAAAGATAAAGTATAATTTTGACCCATACAACTTTTTCTACAAATATACCTGTGTTTGACTTATTTTGGGTCGCAAAATATCTGCCAGTTAGGTAAGAAAATCTTAATTCAAAGGCTAAACAAGATTATTTTTGCTTGTTTTATGGAAAAATGAACAACATTTTTCTTATAGTTTTTTAACAGAAAACAAGACATAATATCTTAACTTGTACAGTAAATTCATCTTGATTCAAGAATTTTCAGATATTTCTACACTCTCAGAAATAAAGGTAGAAAAGCTGTCACTGGGGCGGTACACTTTTGTAGCTATTAGGTTCAAATAAGTACACTTTAAGTACTAATATGTACCTTTTAAGATATCAAAAATAACTCTTTAGGTACAAACATGTCCCTTTTGAAAAGATACCGCCCCAGTGACAGCTTTTCTACCTTTATTTCTGAGAGTGTACTAGAAAACAAGACAGAAACACTAATAAACACTGTTGTGTTTATCTGTGATTAATAAATGCATGAAGTACATGAATGAATGTCGTTTCTGACCTGAGTGTGTGTGTGTGTTTGTGACTTGGACAGACAAACGACGGCACGAGTCGCTCTTCAGAACCAGCTTCATCTACTGCTGCAGACTCAGGAGCTGAACGGCAGACCGCCCTCGCCCAGGTCTGACCTCACATCACCCTCTGACCCACACAAGCCCAAGAAAACACACAAACATCTCAACCTGCCAAAAACTTCACTTACAGAAATATATTACTATTGCACAGTAGAAACCTTGTACTATTGTACACAAAAATGTTTGTAATAATAATAATAATAATTTATTAAAACTCACAGAAACTCAAAGAACCAGACTAAATAAAAGTTCAGTTTAAATTGAAGAAATTAACAGAAAGATACTTCTTGAAGTAGTAATAACAATGATATTAATGTTTAACAATTTATTGATTTGTTTTCATTTAAACAGTTTGCAAAAAATAATATATTAGTTCTTTTTCAATTGATTACATGTTACAAGATTTAATTATTATAGTTTATATTAAATCTTAAATGGCAGAATCTAGAAAAAACTAACATAAGAAAACACATTTCACAGGGCTCTATTATTGTTAATATATTAATACATTTCAAATTAATAAAAGCTTTATGAATTCAGTTGATTACACATCTTTTTGATGAAAATTTAATTAAAACATAATGTGTAAAAAATAATAAAGCACATTTCAAAGGGCACTATTGTTAAAATATTAATAAATTGTTACATTTGATATTTTTATGAATAGACATTCTTTCAAATTAAATTTTATTAAACCACAAAGAAGTCCAGAAATATGAGCATGACTTTTACAGCACTATTGATGTAAATAATTAAAATGTTTATGCATTCAATTAATTTGACATCATTTCAGAAAAATTACTTCTTATTAAGTGTTGTTTTATATATATAATATATAATGATCTTTTTTTTTTGTCTTGCCCTATTGGCAGATATTTTGGCTTGTTTTTTTTTGTTAGAGAAAGCATAATATCTTAAGTAATTTTAAGGAAATGCATCTTGATTCATGAATGTTTAGAAAACAAGACATGATTTTTTTGGTGTATTAGGGAATGTGTTTTTCTGTCTCACAGACGTCTTTCTTGTCTCCTCAGCTCTCACCTGGACTCGTGGCCAGAGATGATATTGTCGGCCGAAGCGGCTCCTGATAACGGTCAGTGGACGCTGAAGCAGAGACACATGGACTCGGACGCTGTCCAGCACAAGCTGCTGGGGAAAGATCTGGCCAGGGAGGCGGGGCCGGGAGCCGGACCAATGAGACAGCTGGGGCAGGGCGAGAGGCGGGACCTCAAGCTGGCTCGTCTCAAGCAGATCATGCAGCGTTCTCTCAGCGAATCAGATGCAGAAGAGTCCAAACCGCCCCGCCCCGAGCGGCCCACGCAGCTGCCTATCACAGAGCCCGATGAAAACAAGCACAAGTTCTCCTCGAACCCCAGGACTTCCAAATCCACGTCTCCGTCGTCAGACCACAGCGACCCAGAAACCAAGAGCGAAGAGCTCCCCGACGGCCAGAAGCTCACCACCAGCCCCAAGAGCGCCCTCAAGTCTCCGTCCTCGCGCAGGAAAACCTCGCAGAACCTCAAACTGAGGGTGACGTTCGACGAGCCGCCGCGGAAGGACGGACCAGCGCCGGACACCAAAGCCCCGTCCGGGAAAGACAAGCCGGAGTCCAGCAAACGAGCGTTCGGGACGTTCCGCTCCATCATGGAAACCCTGAGCGGGAACCAGAACAGCAATAACAACAACGCTCAGAGCGCCGCCAAACACAGCGCAGCGGCCAAGAAGAGCGAGTCCAAGAGCAGAAACAAGACGAGCGCTGTTTAAAACAGCTCAGATACACACTCTTTACAAACCAGGTGCTGGATGACTTCCCTCTGCAAAAAATCCCTCCTTTAATCTAGTGTTCTCTAGCATAAACCGCTAAACATTCCTCAGTCAAGATGCATTTACTGGACAATAACATACTCTGCAAAAAATGCTTTTAAGACTAGATTTATTGTCTTGTTTCCAGCCAAAATATCTAACAATTCTGAAATCAAGTACAATTTTCTAGACAAGAAAAAAATATGTTTTCAGAAAAGAAGTCAAAATGAAGTGACTTTTTGCTTAGAGCAAGCTAAATAATCTGCCAATGGGGTAAGCAAAATAATCTTCTTTTCTGTTTGAAATAAGATTATTTTGCTTGTTTCAAGGTAAAACTCACTTTTTCTGAAAACAAGACAATATTTTTTTCTTGTCTAGAAAATCGTTCTAGATTTAAGAATTTCTAGATATTTTTTGGCTGGAAACAAGACAAACAATCTAAGCTAGAAAAGCATTTTTTGGCAGTTTATATCTTGTTTAGCCTTTGAATTAAGATTATTTTCTTACCCCTTTGATCACTATTTTTGCTTGTTTTAAGGAAGAAGTTTTATACTTATTTTTTTTTTTAGAAAACAAATGCATCTTGATTCAAGAATGTTTCTATATTTATACTAGAACACCAGATGAAATCTTTATTTGCTGTGCATAAGAACACACTTTCATACATGTGCGTTTTGAAATAGTAATTTTGCAATACTGTGATTTTGTACAGACTCGCTAATCAAACACAGCGAGCGAACGAACGAATCCTGTTCTTTACCAAACGATTCGGTGCACGGAACTCCTTCAGTTTCTGATCGATTTCATAGCTCTTAATACATTTATATGTAATCTGTATTGTTTTCCGTTAAAGTATGGATTTATAATTTAACTACGTTTGAATGCAAGAAACACTATATTATTGGAATCATTGTAACTACATTTGCTGATTTAAAATAAAGACGTTTCCATCTGAGCTAATTGTTAAACAAGGGAAGAAATGTTCAATCCATCCTTTCACAAACTAAGCTCTTAAATCAGAGCAGAAAGCTTTCATTCAGAACATCATTAAATGTTGCATGCATGGTCAAAATACAAATAAAATATAAACATCCTTAAATAAAAATCATTCTCTTACCTGTTTTCTAGTAGAAATATCGAAACATTCTTGAATCAAGATGCAATTATGTGACAAGTAAAATGATTTATGTCTTGTTTTCTGTAAAAATAAATGCATTAAAATGTTGTTCATGTGGTGCAAGAAAAATATTCTTGTTTAATTAAGATAACTTTTCTTCCCACATTGGCAGATATTTCTGCTTGTTTTAAGCAAAAACTAACAAGAATTTTTGAAAACAAGACTTAATATCTTAAATCATTTTACATGATTGCGTCTTGATTAAAGACTGTTTAGATATTTCTACTAGAAATCGAGTCAAGGACAGGAAGTGTTGTAGTTTACTGAGATGTGAAATGAGGATTAGAAGTCTTGATTTGAGAAATTAAACAAAATAAATGGACAAATCTCTCCCAGTGGGGAAAGAAAACTAGTTTGAATGAAGTTGATTTGTGGCTTATTTGCAGAGACTTGTTCTTGTTTTAATCATAAATGGATCAGAATGAAGTGAGTTTATCAGAAGCCCTGTTGACTAAACGCTGGTCTGCGTTCGTGTGAGCTCTAGATGATAGCAGATGCTTTTATTCAGAAGAGCAGTGATGGAGAAATGAACTCTGAACCCAGTTTAACGCTCGTGAAGGGAGAATATTTCATTCCAGGAGCCGATATGTGCAGATGTGTGATGAGTTGGAGCTCGTTTGCAGACGGCTCTGAAGCAGAAGCTTTAATTGGAGCCGGATGAGAGAGAGACAGGCGCTCAGACAGAGAGAGAGAGAGAGACGTGTTTAAGGCTGTTGTGCAGCATGAAAATGGAGCAGACGAGTGCTTGATTTGACAGGAGGAGAGTCGTCTATAGATTTTTGTGTCCATTGTTTGGGCTTATTTGTGTGCTGCTTTACTCAGTCAATCAAATATAATTGACACCGCTGGGCTGCTGTTGTTTCTGGATGACAGCGGTTAATGCCGCCGGAAAACAGCTGCGGGAAACTTTCTCTGCTGAACGATGGGAAAAGGTTTCTGCCAGAACGGTGACAATTTCTCAGACGTCAAGCGCATTAATTGATGCCGTGACACAGATGAAGGATAATAATGTAATCAACCTTTAATTGCGCCGCTTCTGAAGAGAGCTGCCGTTCACAAAACATCTGGACACTGCTGTTCGGTGTCTCTGCAGAAACTAAATAACATGCTTGCAACTTTTTTTTAAAACTTAAAAATAATTCTGTCTGATGTGAAAACAAAATTAGTTACATTCCTAAAAATAAAAGTGCTTCACGATGCCTTTTTTTGTCTGAATGGTTCCATGAAGCAGCTTTAACATCTGAAGACCCTTTCTGTTTCACTAAAGCTTCTTTGTGTTAAAGAAGGTTCTTAAGGAAGAGATGGTTCTTTGACTGAATGGAACCAAAACTGCTTCTTCTATAGCATAACTGTTTGTGTGCCCGTTTCATCAATTAAGAAATTCTTTATTTCAAATTACACATAAACCACATCAAAAAACTACGATTCAAAAATACATATATATGTGTTTTTAAATATCGACAAGACATTTTATTTGAATATATAATGGTATGAAGTTTATATAAGAACATATAATCTGAAAATGACCAGTGTTGACCCCACTGGAGTGAATGGAATGGAATTTAATTGAGTTCTAATAATAATTACTCTGATAAACTTTCAGATGAAAAGATGATCAGTTTTTCATGCTGCTGTGGTTCATCTATAAACATAAATAAATGTTAATCAACCACAAAAGAGTGTGAGATACGAGGTAAAGATGACAAATATTTTACAAGAGTGGATTAACACTAATATATATTCATAGATGATTTTAGAAGTGAAATACAAAAATGATGTGTATTTCCTTACTAAAAATTTGAGAGATTTAATTTAATTTGGCAAATGAATTACATTTCAAAGTCTATTTTTGACCTTTGACCTGCTGTCAGGTGTCCAGAAAGAGTTCAGCTAATGATGCAATACTAATTCTGCTTCCTGCATGTTTAACTTCAGAGAACTTTCCACTGTATTTAAGCTGGCAGAGCAGTATTACTCAGATATGATTCTGATCATCATCAGTTCTCATATTCATCCTGATATATGTGTATGATGGAGTCGCTCGGAGAGAGAAACCCAAGCGTTCCTCCAGATCAAATATTTAGATATTTGTTAATTAAGTCAGAAGAATGAGGTTTCTGTCTCACACTGAGCTGATGGGAATCTTTCAGAAATAATGTCCTAATGATATTTAAATATAGCATCATTATTTAGTATTCTGAGGTGATTTCACACTGCTAGACAGTACTTATGTGCTACTCACTTCTATGTGAAAAAAAACAACATTATTTTTACAATTAATGCAGTATTTAAAAAAGTATTGAAGTCCTCTGGCTGGTGCCATCTGGTGGAGAGAAAGAGACAATCCTGGCTAATGCTATAGAAGACTATACTAGTGTAGAAGAACAGTGTTTCTGACAGGATTGCTTACTTTCATCAGCTTTTACATTTCTGTATATTTAGACAAAGTTAAGATTTTTTTAAAATGTTAATCTGAAGTGTTAGTTTTTGCATTATTATAGTCACACCTGAATGTGCAGAAAGCATTTTGTTACCTATAATCTAATTTCATACTCAGTATAGTTTATTTGGAGTATTGTGCACAATGCATATTTCTTATTATTAAGCCTAAAATGCTTATTAATGTCACTTTTAATGAGGATTGTGTAATATTGCCCTTTAAATGCTAAATATCTAAAGTGTACCTAAAGTATATTTGCAATAGTTCCATTTCAGCACAATCAAATATACTTAATATATGTCTTTAATTTGGAGCGGAAGTCTGTCAGTTTAGTATACTAAAAGTACAATTGCATGGCATTTTATTAAGTACAGAACTATGAAAATGTATTTGTAGTATACTGAGCATGAAATAAGTATTACAAATACATTTAAGTATATTTGTTTTTCACTGGGGAATGTAAGAAGAAATGAACAGGAATGTCTGATCTGAGTCTTCTGGTGCAACTAAGCAGTAAAACAGTCTCAAACTGTGTGTGTGTGTGTGTTTTATCTTGATGCTTTGCAGTTTAACTCCTTCATTGCTGTGTTTTTTTCTGCATTGTGGCTGAATGATTGATTTTATTTCACAGATTCCCAACCTTTCTTCTGTGTTAGTCACACCAGCTCATATATGTGTGTGTGAGAGTGTGAGAGAGTATTATTATTTATTTATTTATTTATTTTTTCTTTGTTTGTTTGTTTAAAGACCATTCAGTCATTTTTTGTATGTGTGTTCAACAAGTGCCTCAAAAGGTTGATGGCAAAAATATAAAAAAGTAAAAGTTTCCAGTCACTAATGATCAAACGGCAGCACAGGGTTAAATATGAAAAGGTTCGTGAGGAAATGCAGGACTATTACGTGTGTGTGTGTGTGTGTGTGTGTTTTTCACACAGTGAGAGAACGAAGCTTCACCCGATCTGCAGTAAATGAGGCTCTGAACAGATCTGGGTGTTTGTCAGGATCCGCCGCTTCATATTTATCAGATATTGATCATTACGCCTCCTTCTCAGCGTTTGATGTCTGTGCTTTTCTGTGTCTCTGGCAGTTCTTCATTGGCCTGCGATGGCTCCCTTAACCTGTTTCATTGATCTCGGGTGGATGGAGCTCGGGCCCCGGGCCCCACGTCTCGGCCCCTGGAGAACCGCGGCATCATTTGGCGGCGTGTTCCTCCATCCACCTTATTTGTTGTAAATAGCAGCTCATTACACGAAGCGTTCTGTCACGGCTCAGCGGCGGTGCTCCACAAACACGTCCCTCAGGAGCCTCAGACCTTCTCTGACAGATACTGAGGAGCTGGAGCCAGGGCTTCATCTAAAAGAGTCATTTCCAGAATAAAACAGAGCTGCTGATGCTTCAGTGACTGAGCGCTCGTCTTCTGTTTGTTTGTACACTGCAGAAAAAAGATTTTCTTCCTCAGTGTTTCTGTCTTGTTTTCTAAATCTAAACATTCTTGAATCCAGATGCATTTACTGCACAAGTGAAATGATTTAAGATTTAAGTCTTGTTTAAAAAACTAGAAAAAAACAGATCAAAATAGTAATTCATTTTTAAATTCCAGCATCGCTTGTAATGATTTTAAAAGCATGCAGTGATGGGTGAAACAAAATGACTATTTAAAGCTCCAATCAGATCATGTATTGTGATTCATTTGTGCCCGAACTCTTGATCTAAATCAGTGAATCATTTGATTCATATCGGGACTCATGTATTGCAAATTATTTGATTCAAATTGAAATTTCGATGCATGAGTCGTGAATCATTTGATTCCAATCAGGACTCGGCAGCATGTATCAAGAATCAGTTTGTTAAAGTTTGAAGTGTGTATCATGAATCAAATATCTGACTGTGAATCATTTATTTATCGGAAATTCTGAGAGCGTTGGTGAATCATTCAGATCAAATCTTATAGCGGGTTTGTGATTTATTTGATTTAGAACTGAACTTTTGGAGTGGGTTTCATTAAAGGGTTACATCATCAGAATAGTCCATCTTCCATCAGTGGTTCAATCGTAATGTTCTGAAACGATGAAAAGGCTCTTTGTACAAAAAAACCAAAACACTTTATTCAACAATTTGTCTACTCTTTGTTTCTCTGTGGTCACTGTAGTGCCATTTTGATGATTATTGCTAGATGCAAACTACATAATGTTACACCGTGTCCTAACTACACGTGACGCGATGCCGTGATGCACAATAAAAGCTGGAATAAACGGCGGCACAGTGACCAATTCATACGTATTTTATAAATTGGCAAATTCGTGCTAATAGGATTTATCTAAACCCCAGTGACGGGTGGGGTTAGGTGTAGGTCATTCGTACAAATTCATAACAATTGGCAACTCATAAAATACGTACGATTCGTAAAATCGTATGAATTAGCCACCTCGTAAAATATGTAGGAATTGCCGTGAGATGTTATCAGTCACTCAGTATATAATTGAATAATCTTAAAAAGGTGTAAGATTTATGAATTAGATTATAAATGTATCCATTTGTTGCTAGAGCAGTGCCCTTCCAGAGAGAGCCCGCCCATGCACGCTTCTGATTGGCTGTGATATTTGATTGATTCAGTCTGGTCGCATGTAGTTAGGACACAGAAGAGCGTACGTAGTTTGCGTTCAGTGGATATTTTCCAAAATGGGGCTACGGTGATTGCGGAGAGACACAGGAGACGATTTTTTAAATAAAGTAATTAAAAAAGTCGTATTTTTATTTTCTTTGCGTAAAATAAGTATTGTTGTAGCTTCATAATATTACGGTTGAACCTCTGATGGCAGATGAAGCGTTCAGACAATGTCTTTCATACTTTTCTGCATCTTGACAGTCGTTGGGAGTGGGTTCTTTATACTTTTCAGTCCGATCAGAAGCTCAGAGCGGATTGGTCATTTATTTGATTTAGGGAAGAACTTTGGGTCAAAAGTGTGTGTGTGTGTGTGTGTGTGTGAGTGAGAGTGAGTGTGTGTGTGTGAGAGTGTGTGTGTGTGTGAGAGTGAGTGTGTGTGTGAGAGTGTGTGAGTGTGTGTGCACCTGGTATTTATCACCTTATGGGGACCAATTGTCCCCACAAAGATAGGAATACCAGTAAATTTTGA
>JAUMHE010000318.1:65601-77842 GCA_032359235.1 Enteromius mattozi
GTGTGTGTGTGTGTGTGTGTGTGAGTGAGAGTGTCTCTGTGTGAGAGGGTGTGTGTGTGTGTGTGTGTGTGTGAGTGAGTGAGAGTGTCTCTGTGTGAGAGGGTGTGTGTGTGTGTGTGTGTGTGTGAGTGAGTGAGAGTGTCTCTGTGTGAGAGGGTGTGTGTGTTTGTGGGCGTTCTGCGCTCTGAGGGCGGAGCAGGAGCTGCATGAAGCGCTTCTGTCACGAGACTGGGTCACATGACATGCTCCAGCACACACACTCGCTCAGTGTCTGAGGTTTCTCCGGCTGTTCTTGTTGAAGATGGCGGAGGAGAGGGATCCTCCAGCGCTGTCGGGTTCGGCGCAGACGGAGGGCGACGAGGATCTGTTCGTCAGCGCGATGGAGGTGAGCTGAAGCTGCGCGCTACGGTCGCGTTCACCGGCCTCGCGGCGGATCGACACGCACTGCTGCTCACACACTCTAATCACTAATCAATAATCATAATCAGCCAAACATCAGCGGCGTATTTCCATCTGATTCTGACAGATTTCATTGAATTTCATGAGAGTAGAGATGCGAGCGCGCATGCGCAGCAGGGCTCTCTGCGCACATCAACACTGCGTCGCGTCTGCGCAGATACGGATCCAAACATCGTCACTGCTTCAGATTAGACGCTTGTTTAGTTTACATTAGATCCGATTTCAAACTAAATAAATTACGTGAGGAAGCCAAAGTAAGAGTCAAGCTCATGGGAGTGGCTATGAACCTAATATAGTTTCTTAGTTCTTTTGCAAAAACAGTTGTTAAAATGTTGTAAAAATGTTATTGTTTATTATTTTTTAGTATGTATATGGTGCATTCCAGTTATTATCAATCAAAGTGCAGTTGGGTTATTAGTAAAAGTACAGCTAACTGACTCAATCATTCTTGGAGTTAGTATGTTATGTTTAAATGTTACTAAATATGTATTGGTTTGAATGCATTACCAGCACATACATCTAAAGATTGCATAAATCAAACACATTTTCACCACCTTTGAAATGTTGTAGAAGTGTGAGTGAAATATGAACAAACCTTCAGAATACAGAGAGGATTAAAATGGTAAAGTTTGGTGTTTGTAACTCTTTAAAGATATGGATTGTGATTGAAATCTATTATATAAATGCATTAAAGTAAACCCTGCGCGTCTCTAAAGTGAGCAGTGCATGAACACAGTGTTGTCTGGAGTGTGTCATCTATCAGTCCTCTACTGCTCATGTGTAAATCTCTCTCGGATGAGATGTGCTCATGTGATGTTGGGCTCATTTACTCCTCATCAGCAGATTGTGAGACCCTTCACTCTTCCTGTGCTTCCGGTCAGGAGTCTGTCCTGTGAGAGAAACACCTTTATGACAGGAGTGTGTGAACATTAACTTTAATGAGCTGCTGGAGTGTGTGACGAGAACAGAGTTACAGATGGAACGCAGAACAACATTCACATCTTCATGTTTGGCCGTATGAAGAAAGTTGTATGCAAAATAAAAATGAAAACATTTAGTTGCAAAGCTTATAATAATTATATATGTTATTAAAATTATACTATTATATAGTATTAAAATTATTATAGTATTTTATAATATACTATATTACTGCATAATATAATATATATTAATAAAATTAATATGGTTTTTATATTTATATTGTATGGAATAATATATTAATATTCTATATTTTAACATATTACTTTATTATATATAATAATATATATTTTCAAATTATGATATTATTTTATAATGTATTATTATATAATATAGTGATATATTTTCAAATTATAATATTGTTTAAAATATATTTTTTGTAAAAATATATTGATATATTTTATAATATATAATAACATATATTTAAAAATTATAATACTATTTTATAATGTAATATATAATATAATGTTATATATTTTAAATTATAATATTATTTTATAATGTATTATTATATAATATAGTAATATATTTAAAATTATAATTTATAAGATTGTTTTATAATATATTTTTATAAAAATATATTGATATATTTAAAAAAATATATATTATTATATAATATTATATATATTTTTTATTATTTTATTATATAATATAATCATATTATATATTATTAAAATGATAATATTATTGTTTCACCTGAGCTAAAGTGTGAGGAGGCGTGTCACTTCCTGCTTTTTTAAATAGGAAATGAACTTCATTTTCTTTTAAGGGTAAAACTTACAGTATTATTAGAGTAAGAATGTTAGATTTTGATTATTGAGAGTTTTCCAGATTTCTTCTCATTATTTGGGTTTCGTTATATTGAAGGTTTATGCGTGAGTCTGACAGAACGCTGTGTTTTCTCTCAGTCTCCAGAAGCAGCTCGTCTGCCTGCAGAAGACATCAGCTCTAACGGACCCAAAGCTGAGCCCATGCTGCTGGACGACGACCCCGATGACCTCTTCGCTGGTCAGTGATTCTATCAGCAGCGTATTATTATGATTTCTGAAGACTGATGCTGAAAATACAGCTGAACATCACAGAAATGAATTACGCTTTAACACATATTCACATACAATACACATATTTTAAATCACTATAATATTTCACTATTTTTACTCTATTTTTGATCAAGTAAATGCAGCAGAAGACATCTTTTAGGAACATCTTTTGAACTGCATAGTAAAAGTGTATTTCATTACAAACCCAGATTCTGTGAATGTGCCTGATTTAGTGTTTGTTCAACTCTCAGAAGCGACGGAGGAAGTGTCTCTGGACAGTCCAGAGCGTCAGCCGATCCTCTCAGACGGACCGTCGCCCGCCATCACACCCGTGACGCCCGTCATGATCAGCCCCAGAGTGGACATGTTTGACCGCTCGCCGGACCAGGTCAAGCACCTGGAAGAATCACGTTTATGACCTGTGCTGACAGAATAAGTCACAATGAGCAAATGAGTTATTTTTATAATCTCTATTTAAACTCCTTCAGAAGGATGTGGGATTTGTTGGACTCTGATGATTTAAGACATAAAGTCATATTCAGCACGGCTCACACGTGTTCCTCACATTCACTGTGTTTTTTCTCTCCAGGATGAAGATGAAGAGGAAAACAGGGACACGTTTGACATCCAGATCTCCGTATCTGACCCGGAGAAAGTTGGTAAGGTGTTTGAGGATGAGCTCAGGCTCTCTGGACGCCGGGAATCGATAGACCTTTTCAAATGTTATCAGGAGCAGGACTCGCTCGGGGCTGCGTTCACCGGCTACAAGACCGGAAAATAAATGAAAGTCTCTCAGTGTTTCTAAACGAAGAGAGTAGTTTTACATTTATGACACCTACATACTGCTAGAAAAACTCCAGCGTTAAACATGTTTACAGAGCTTTCATCCTAACAACAAACCTGTGCTTTTGTTCAGAAATCATTTCTGTGTTTTGCCTCAAAATATCAGTCTACGTGAATGTTGATGATGAACACACTCACATCCACCTCATACAGCCTTGCCATTTTTTATATTTACTATTATTTATTTTGATTTGGATTACTGTATTTGTTATGTATAAAACCCAATCAAATTTTTATTAGCTTTAGCTTAAAACAAGCATAAATAATCTGCAAATGGGGTAAGAAAAATAATCCTAACTCAAAGGCTAAGCAAGATTATCTTTTTCTCCCAATTGATAGATATTTTTCCTTGTTTTAAGAAAAAAAAAAAAAATTATATATAAAAAACAAGACGTGATATCTCATATTTGTAACTTCATTTGTTTGTTTTTACACAGATATATTACATTTATTTAGTTATTTGTTCATATTAATATTTGTTTTTGTTTTAATATATATATATATACTTATATTTCTTATTAGTAATTTTTGTTTACATGCACACAAACTTATATATTATTAATTATTATAACATAAAATCTATTTTACTTTAATGAAAGCATATTTTCTTGTGTATTTGTGCACTTATGGCGATTCTGATTGTGATTAAGCTCTTTGTTTTTCTAGGTGATGGCATGAATGCGTACATGGTTTATAAAGTGTCGACCAAAGTAAGAAAGCTTTAGGTTCTGGTCTGAGATGCTGTGATCTTCTGGAAGAACAGTCTGACTCTTCTTCTGTGTTTTCAGACCAGTCTGTCCATATTCAGCAGAGACGAGGTCTCTGTTAAGAGGCGCTTCAGTGATTTTCTGGGTTTACACAGTAAACTAGCCTCCAAGTACATGCACATCGGCTACATCGTCCCTCCTGCGCCCGAGAAGAGCATTGTGGGTAAGTCTGTGCAGAATGATGTGTTCTGATGACGTCACATTCGTGATGAATCCTGTGTGTTTTTCAGGAATGACGAAGGTCAAAGTAGGGAAGGAGGATCTGTCATCAGTGGAGTTTGTAGAGAAGAGAAGATCTGCTCTGGAAAGGTATTTGAAGAGATTCATTTAGGTGTTCAGTGTTAGCCAGGGTTGCCAGGTTTCACAGCAAAACCCACCCAATTGCTACTCAAAATTAGCTCCCTTTGTTATGAAACCAAGTCTTAGCTTTCATATTCAGTCAGTTTTACCACTAAATCCAGTCAGTAGATATGTTTATGTGGCCCTTCAGTGTTGGGTTACACATTTACACTGTAAACAAAATGACTTTCTTAGTGCTTTTGTCTTGTTTTCTAGTATAAATATCTAAATATGTAGACAGAAATACTAAGTAATAAAATAATTTTTTGCAGTGATACTTTAAATGACTTTTTTCATAATCATCTCTTCCTCTTTACTACTAGTTACAGCAGCAAATAAACACGAATGAACATCAGAAGAATCAGAACAACTCACTGAATTGAATCATGTGAATCAATCAGTTAGTATTTGAACCACAGAAATACATCAGTTAAACAGATTGAGCTCAAAAATGTCACGTTTACATCAGGAATGATATTTAATGACTATAAACCCGATAGTTAGCTACAAACATCACTCTAGAAAGAAGCAGTATGATCAGTAAATACACTATATTAGATATTTATTATATTTTTAATAACTCCTTCTTGAAAACAAAAGTCATGACATCTACCATTTAAATGTTTATATTCAACAACAACCTGGAATAAAAATATAATTATATCACTAAAAACTATTTATAAAACTTTTTTATTTGATTTGATAAAAACGGACTATATATTTATTAATCACTTTATTGACACATTGCAAAAAATATTTTCTTACTTAGTGTTTCTGTCTTGTTTTTTTAATATAAATATATAAACATTATTGAATCAAAATGAATTTACTGTACAAGTAAAATCTAAATAAGTCTTGTTTTTAAAAAATATATATAAAAATTCTGTTCGTTTTTGCTTAAAACAACCAAAAATATCTGCTAATGGGCAGGAAAAAAATAATTTAATTCAAAGATTAAACAAGGTTATTTTTCTTGCCCCATTGGCAGACATATTTGCTTGTTTAAAGCAAAAACTAGAAGCATTTATATATTATATATATATATATATATATAATTTATAGAAAAGTCATAATATCTTAAAACAATTACAATAAATTCATCTTGATTCATACTAGAAAACAAGACAAAAATATTTCTTTCTTGTACTGGCTCTGAATGCCTAAATATCCAGATGAATCAGTATTGAACTGAATTGAATCAGAAGCTTGTGAAGTGAATCGACTCCCTGGCCTGGTTCGCTCGGTGTTAAACTCGGCGGTCTGCTGTTTTCTGTTTGGCTGATGCGCTGGAAAGATCACGCGTGTTCTGCTCTTTTGTGGCTAAAAGGTTAAGCAAGAAATATTAGATAAATAATTATGGAGGCTTGCTGCTGTCCTGCCGCTCTCTCCGCTGCGCTCCTGGTTTTGCACAAACTGATGAATCGAATAAAAATTACAGTTAAGTGAGGCGCTGGCATTTCTCTGCCCTTTTTATCGGGCCGCTGACTGACGTGAAGGTCAGGGCTCGGTGGTGGACTTCATCTGGACAGAACTGGACCTGACGGGAGATGTGTGTTTGTATCGCAGGTATCTTCTGAGGACCGTCAAACACCCGGCGCTGCTCAAAGACCCAGATGTCCTGCAGTTTCTGGAGAGTTCAGAGGTACGGGTCATCACTCCTTCTTCCCATCACACAGCTATATGTGGCTTTAATAAGCTGGCTTTAACAGTACACTGCAAATAATGCTTTTCTAGTTTCTTCTCTAGTAAAAATGATTGTCTTGTTCAGAAAAACAAGCAAAATAATCTGATCTTGAATTAAGATGATTTTTCTTACCCCGTTTGTAGATATTTCTGCTTGTTTTGAGCAAAAGCTAACTACATTTTTTTCATTTATTTATTTATTTTTAATAAGATTTAATATCTTAAATCATTTTACTTGTCAAGCAAAGTTTAGAAATTTATACTAGAAAACAAGACAAAAACACTTTTTTTTTTGTAGTTTTCTGCTTTTTTCTGCTCCTCCGGTCCCTGATTTTCTCGTTATAGTCCCAGAAGCAGGTCCGTGAATGTCTGTATTAAGTATGTATAATGGAAGACTGCAGCAATTGTAAAGGGCTAAACGCTCGGGCCGATTGAAAGCTATTTTTGCCGGCGGGCCCTCTGAGAGTTTTCCAGGGTGAAGCGTATTAAATTGGACCAGCATTGAAATGTATGGGACTGGAGAAAATCCCGGAGCGCGGCGGGAGGGGAAACGCTCCCCGCGGGACCGGCTCTGAGCCGAGGACTGTTAACCGGTTTGTTTGCCCTTATTTGTCATTTTATCCCAGCTGCCGCGAGCGGTTAGCACACAGGCGCTGAGTGGGGCCGGAATATTGAGGATGGTAAACAAAGCGGCCGACGCTGTCAACAAAATGACAATCAAGATGAATGAATCGGATGCGGTAAGGCTCTGATTTTTGGACTTGAATAATGAGACGAATTAATGAGCTGCTCTCTGGCTGCAATCCTGAGGGGTGTGTGTGTGTGTGTGAGACCGGGGTCAAGACATGTGACACGATTGTACTCTTTATACACTGAACACAGCTTACAGTCAGTACAGTGTCACACATCCAGAGACGTAAAGACGGATAAAAATGAGTTTTTGTTTACATAAAATATGTGTGTGTATATTTGTATATATATATATACACGCACACACACACACACATGCATGTATATATTAAAGAAAAAGTATTTTGTATAATTTCTTTTAATATAAATATATACCTTTAAATACATGGAAACGTTTTCAAAATATATGCTGTGTGTGTATTAAGATATTCATAATAAATAAACACTGTACACACATATATATTATTTAAACAAAAACTTTTATTTTGGATGCAATTAATCGCTATTGACAGCACTAGAAAAAAATGATAAAAATACAGTTTATGCTCTTGAAAATATAGGTTCATAACTTATCCATGAAGAACTTTTGACAACCTTTTAAATGCATGAAAGATTCTTTAGATTATTACACTGCAAAAAATGATTTTCTTACTTTGTGTTTTTGTCGTTTTCTCATATAAATATCTCATATAACATTCTTGAATCAAGATTTTACTGTAAAAGTAAAATGACTAAAGATATTAAGTAAAAAAAAAGAAAAAACCAAACAAGCTAAAATATCTGCCAGTAGGGTAAGAAAAATAATCTTAATTCAAAGGATGGACAATATTATTTTTCTTGCCTCATTGGTAGATATTTGTGCTTGTTTTAAGCAAAAACTATTTATACTATATATATATATATATATATTTTTATTTTTTTATTTTTTTACAGAAAACAAGGCATCCCTGCTGTAAAAACCAGCTAAAACTAGCTTTGGCTGGTTGGCTGGTTTTAGCTGGGAGACCAGCCTGGTCTTAGCTGGTTTTAGCTGTTTTTCTTTCTGCAGGGATAATATCTTAAAGAATTTTACTTGTACAGTAACTTCATCTTGATTCAAGAATGTTTAGATATTTCTTCTAGAAAACAAGACACAAACACTGAGTAAGAGAGAGATTGTTTGCAGTGTAAAATGTTCTTCACACTAAAAAATGTTATTTTTAAGAACTGATCACTGAACTTTATTTATAAGCATGTGTAGTATTGTAATGATGTGTGTGTGTGTGTGTGTGAAGTGGTTCGAGGAGAAACAGCAGCAGTTTGAGAATCTGGACGTTCAGCTCAGAAAACTTCACGCTAGTGTGGAATCACTGGTGTGTCACAGGAAGGGTAAGAACACAAACAATGACATCATAAAACATATTAAGAACCTATTTGATGAGGTATATGTACTGCTACCCAAAAGGGCTTTTTTGAGTCACCGAGGCTGCATTTATTGGATCAAAAATGTGAAATAATATTATAATTTAAAACAACTTTCTATTCATCTGTGAATCCAAAAAAATAAAATGTGTCAGTTTATATAAAAATATTGAGCAGCACAACTGTTTCCAACATTGCTAATAATCAGAAATGTTTGTTGAGCAGTAAATCAGTATATTATTATGATTTCTGAAGATCATGTGACACTGAAGACTGGAGTAATGATGCTGAAAATACAGCTGAACATCACAGAAATACATTACACTTTAACACAGATTCACACAGAAAACAGAATTTTTTTGAACTGTAAAAATAAATCACAATTATTACTGTGTTTTTGATCAAATAAATGCATCCTGAGGGAGCAGGAGAGACTTTGTAATTATTTCAAACTTTTGCCTGGTGATGTACAGCGGCTAAAATAAGTATTGAACAAGTATTGAACAGCTGTTGACTTGATATTCTCTCCAGATGTCATCAACAATTCAAGAAAACTAAACAATCAAGTTCAGAAATGAAGTTACGTGTGATAAAATGAACACATGAAGCCAAAAGACTGCAGAAAACTATCAGTAATTAGCAATCCTGTCCCTCATCAGTGGATTTAATATGAGCTGCTTCAGTCCTGACAGCTAGATGATGAGCCCAAACACAGCTGAGGAAACTCTGGATTGGTTTCAGAGAAAGAATAAGGCTGCTAGAACAGTCAGATTTCAGTAGTTCAGTACTTTTTCCCTGTCATTCCATTGTATTACACCTAACTTAATTTTTTAAGTTTTTTTGTGCATATAGATGACTTGAATTGTTAACATCTGATGAAAACTTCATGTCAGCGGCAGCTTCAGTAATATGTTTTCTGACTCTCAGAGCTGTCGATGAACACGGCGTCGTTCGCTAAGAGTGCGGCGATGCTGGGGAACTCTGAGGATCACACGGCACTGTCTCGAGCTCTGTCTCAGCTGGCCGAGGTGGAGGAGAAGATCGACCAGCTGCATCAGGACCAGGCCTTCGCTGATTTCCACCTGTTCTCAGAGCTGCTGGGAGACTACGTCCGGCTCATCACCGCCGTTAAAGTGAGCGTCATGTACCCAGAGAGAGGCCTGCTTTATCACTTAACTTCTGACAAGACAAACATAAAAGAGGGCGAAAACAAATGTTCCTGATGCACGCAGAAAACAAATAATTCTCTTACTCAGTGTTTCTGTCTTGTTTTCTAGTATTAATATCTAAACATTCTTGAATCAAGATAAAATACTTTACAAGTAAAATGACTTGAGATATTATGTCTTGTTTTCTGTAAAAATCAAAAATAATAAAATAAAATATATATATAATGTATTAACAAGCAAAAAATATCTGCCAATGAGGCAAAATAAATAATCTTGTTAAGTCTTTGAATTAAGATTATTTTTCTTACTCATTGGCAGATATTTGGCAAAAAAAACCAATACTTCTCATTTTCATTCAGTTTAACTTGATGTACTAAAATAACTAAAACTGAAATAAAATTGATAATTACTGAGAGCAAATAAAAATGATAAAACCACAATAAAATGTCTAATACTTGAACTAAAATTAGCGTGAATGGATAAAATATAAACATTTATTTTAAATAAAAATATTAACAAAATTCTCAAAGACATCAAAATAAAAGTCAACAAAAAATAAATATGTCCAGGATGCTCTAAAATATAAATCATTATTACAGGTTTGTCACGGTGTTTGGAAGATTGTTTTTGCACTTTCATTAATAACACTGCTTTTGTTTATTTTATTTTTATACAATTTATTTAAAATATACAAATATATATGTAAATTAATTAATTTTAAAAAATACATATTTATATATAAATTAATAAAAATAATAATAATAAATATATATATATAATTTATTTATTTTTTACAGAAAACAATACATAACATCTTAAGTCATTTTAGTTGTACAGTAAATTCACTTTGATTCAAGAATGTTTAGATATTTATACTAGAAAACAAAAAAAATACTAACACTAAGAATCATTTTTTGCAGAGTAGCTCCAAAACAAAGAGAAAATCAAATCCAATGAAGCTGCTTTGGTTTATTTCATCAACAGGATCATTCAAACAGAATCATTTGCTCATAATATTTGCGTCATAACTGTATATATGTGTGTCTGTGACGTAAAATGACTGGTGGTGTGAAAGTACTAGATCAGAGTTGATGAACCCATGCTGTAAAGGCTGTTTTTGGCTGGCTGGAGGTCTTCATGACGCGTTGGTCTTGTCGTGTGTCTTCTTCAGGGTGTGTTTGACCAGCGGATGAAGACGTGGGCTAAATGGCAAGACGCTCAGGTGATGCTGCAGCGGAAGAGAGAAGCTGAAGCCAAGCTCCAGTACGCCAACAAACCTGACAAACTCCAGCAGGCCAAAGACGAGATCAAGGAGGTACAGAGCAGCACAGACTCCTAAACACACGCTTGTTTCCCTCCCTTCCCTTCGGTTCATTCATATCTCTACTGTGTTTACCTCGAGCCACCCGACAGCGGCGGGAATTCATGACAGTTATTGATTCTTTTAAGCACGAAACATTTCCAGCCTTTTTAATTTCTGCATTTTCCCCGTCACGCCCCACGAAGGAGATCGAGGAGGTAGGACCTTCGCTTTGATTTGATTTGCTGTCTCCATCCGTCTCTTACGCTCCTCACACATACTTATATTTGCATTATGTAGATCAGAGCCTAATTATGGGTTCATCAGAGGCACGTGACATGCTTCACAAACACTACAGCGCCTTTAACCTCTCCCTGTGAAGAAAGAGCTCAGCTGTGCTCAAGATCAGGAGGAGTGTGTGTCTGCATCACGGAAGTGAATGGGTGCCGTCAGAATCATCACAATAATCCACAGCACTCCAGTCCATCAGTTAACATCTGGAGAAGACAAAAGATCAAACTAATCCAAAAAATGAGTCTATAATCCATAATAACTCTTCCTCCAGTGAAAAAGTGCATCTCCTGTTGTCTCTCGCATCAAAATCCAGCCACAGATTAGTTTAGAGCTGTTTGATCTGTGCAGATTTCTCTCCTGATTTATTATGGATTATAGACTCCTATTTGAGTTAAAATCATCTTAATGCTGGATTAGTTTGATCGTCTCCAGATGTTAAATGATGGACTGGAGTCCTGTGGATTATTGTGATGATTCTGACGGCACCCATTCACATCCATTACTGAGACACATTTCTCCAGATCTGATGAAGAAATTCAGCACATTTTCATCTCTAGCCGAGCTCTTCCTTCAGCAGCTGCTGGTTCATGTGTAGAATGTTGTTTAGTTGTAGTTTTTAATGCAGGATTCATTATAGTTCACCTCTCACTCCATAAATCATCATCATACGCTCACTAGACTTTCTGACGTGAGGTGACTCTGTGTTCTGCTCATGACGGCCAGTTTTTCAGCTCTTTGTGTTTGACACACACACACACACACACACACACTGAAGTCATAAAGCCTCTTGTGTCTCTGTGTGTGTGTGTTTAGTGGGAAGGTAAAGTGCAGCAGGGTGAAAGGGATTTTGAGCAGATATCAAAAAACATCCGGCGAGAGGTTGGTCGGTTCGAGGTGAGTTCAGCTGTCATCGTATCTTTGCTCTCGCTGTTAAACCCAATGCCTCTTTCTCTGACCTCTGCGTCTCTTTCTCTTCACAGAAAGACAGAGTGAAGGATTTCAAAGTCGTCGTCATTAAATATCTGGAGTCACTAGTTCACACACAGCAGCAGGTACGTGATCGAGTGGCTTTTCCACATCAGAAGATGTTAATGATCATTACTTTTTTATTTTTTTCAATATACAAGATTAACAATGCAGATAAAGATTATTAGAATAATACTGACACAAAAGGAGAGATAATAAACATACAGTAGTCAACATTTGAAGTGGATCATAAAATTTCATCAAAGTTGTCCTAAGACAAGAACGGGTATTGTTTTTGGTTTTAAAACAACT
>JAUMHE010000318.1:87737-101206 GCA_032359235.1 Enteromius mattozi
TATCGGTGATGGGCGTTTATCGGTCAGCTCTATCGGTGATGGGCGTTTATCGGTCAGCTCTATCGGTGATGGGCGTTTATCCGTCAGCTCTATCGGAGATGGGCGTTTATCGTCAGCTCTATCGGTGATGGGCGTTTATCTGTCAGCTCTATCGGAGATGGGCGTTTATCGTCAGCTCTATCAGTGACCGGTGTTTATCTGTGCTGACCTGCATGAAGGGCTGCTGGCCGAGGAAGAGCCGCAGAACTCGCTCACTGCTTCGGATGCGGACAGACGCTCGCTCAGGCTCAAAGTTTGGCCTGAGGAGGTTCTGGAAAGGCTCGCTGGTGACGTCGTTCCCCAACAGAGTGTAATAGAAGAAGAACTCAGCGCCCTCGCTGGACAGCTTAGTCGAGCTGGAGATCAACTGAAGATCAAGAAAATGTGCCATTTATTCATTATGTACACTAAACATGTGCGGATGAGACTGATATATGACAGCAGCTCTCACTTGCTCCAGTTTAGTAGCAAACGCCACCGTTACCGACAGCACAAACATGTCGGTGCAGGCATCTTCAGGTCCGATCTGATGAAAACCTTCCTCCTCGTTCAGAACCGCTCTGAGTTTACCAGAGTCCAGAGGAACCAGCGCTGGAGAACCTACAGAGTTCACAGTGACTTCATTAACAAAACCATTGTTAAAGTCAACATGAACAACACTCACGACCTGTTTAAGGTTCATCAATTAACTAGCATTAAACTACTGTGTAACTATTGACATCACCTAGCAACACAACCTAAAACAGTGACTGCATAGATATTTTACTGAGAGCACTTTTTAAAATAAGTAATAGTTTTAAAAGAGTAGCCTGTTTATAATGACTAAAAAAAATGTAAATTTTGCACAAAATAAATTTGATTTAAAATGTAGCCATGTGCAGTAATATTGAAGGAGAATGTGATATTCTCCTGGTTTCACAGACAAGGCTTAAGATAGTAACAGGCTAGAGTGCATGTTTTGAACTGCTTCAACTGAAAATATCTTGCTCTGACATATCTTAACATTTTGTAAAAAGATGCATAAATATCTTAATTTAACAAAGGCCTAGTCCTAGCTTAAGCTAAGCCATGTTTGTGAAACTGGGCCATTGTGTTGATAATAATAATCGTATTGCATTGAATTGTGAAACCAAGATTCACACCCCTACTTTTAAGATGGCAGTACTGAAACACAGATATTCTAAATATAATAGGGCTTAAATTTGAGCCTTTATTTAGGTAGCACACATATTTTGAATGCCTTTGGCAGAATTCAAATGAGCCATTTTAATCTAGATTAATTTCAAAATTAATCTAGATTAAAAAAATTAATCTATGCCCACCCCTAGTTATTAGTATTATTTATTTATATATGGCTTATTTTTTTATTTATATGATCAATTTTGGCTCTTACTTTATTAATTTTCATTTTTATTTTAGAAAATGAATTAATTTTTAGCAATCTTATTTGTGCTCATCTCTATTCCAATTAGTATATTTAACCAACATATCTATCAACTTTTCACCAAAACTATGACAAACTATAACTACAAAATACTTTAATGGGTCATTTTAATTTTCAATAAGTAAGTTTTCACCTAATATTGCGGTTTTATTTCAGCTGTTAAATTGTTTTTGTGGTGATTTTTTCTCTTTTTTCACTGACCTGAGACACTGTGTGGAAAAACAAACATGCATGTTGAACATGAAGCTTTGAAACAGAGGACAGGAGGAGAAATGGGAAAATGAAGAAATGGAGAAAAGGAAACAACAAGACAAATACAAGAAGGAAAGAAAGCACAAACATCAGACACATCAGTGTAGGAAAGAGCGAAGCATCAGGTACCTGGTCTCGGCGGGGCTTTCTTTGCTTTGAACTGCTCGGCTGTTGTTTTGGTGTCATTCTCTAAGATCATACTGATCAGAAGAGCAGGTTTCAGTTTTGTGTACTTACTACTGAGCAAAGAATGCCATTTAGGAGCCTGAAGAACACAGAAGTCAAAACAGTCAAATAGTGTGACATGCCAGAACAAAATAAAGATGGCTAATGAGAAGCTGCTTTTACACTAGCAGTAAAATATTTAGAATAAGTAAGAAGTTTCTTCTGTTTACCTTTGAATTGAAATACAGTCAAAATAAAAAATACTGTTTTCTGTGTGAATCTGTGTTAAAGTGTAATGTATTTCTGTGATGTTCAGCTGTATTTTCAGCATCATTACTCCAGTCTTCAGTGTCACATGATCTTCAGAAATCATAATAATATACTGCTTTTTATAATGTTGCAAATGATCCAAATAAATAAATCCAAATTACATTCCAAATAATGCTCTTTTGAACTTTCTATTCACCTGTAAATCCTGAAAAATAAAACGTATCATGGTTTTGAGAAAATGTGAAGCAGCAGGTTAATATCAGAAAGCAGACGATCTGACCTGTTTGATCTCCTGCACTGATCTCAGATCAAGGATGATATATCCCACACACTCCCTGGCAGACGAGCCGGAGCCGACGGCGTAACACTGTAGTTTGATGGGAGTCCTCTGGAGTCTGTGGGAGAAGCAGAAGATGCTGAGTGATGGAAGAGCTGGATCAGATAGATTATATCCATAAATAAATATATACTTTAATTACTTTCAAAGTATATACTGCATGTGTGTGCATTTATAATACATATATACAGCACACACAGATTTTGCTAAGCAATGGGTTTAGATGATTTCTCCCATCTCTTCTCACCGGTGCTGGTGCAGCGTCTTGCGGTCGAGCTCCCAGGCCAGCTCAGTGCAGAACTGCGGCTGCTCTTTGTGTTCTACGGGGTCAGTGGCCAAAGTCTCTCCGTCAAAGCGAGCCTCGACTACCAGCGTGTGCCGTGGACTCCTGGGAAACTGACGGCCTGAGGAAGAACAACACACATCTGTCATGCTGCTTCAGAGGAATATATACTGGAGAGCGATTATAATGAGACAAGAATTTGATCAAAAATGCTTTAAAATTCTGAAATATTTTTATAATTTAAATCATCTGTTTTCTGTGTGAATATGTTTTAAAGTGTAATTTATTTCTGTGTATTTTCAGCATCATTACTCCAGTCTTCAGTGTCACATGATCTTCAGAAATCATAATAATATACTGATTTAACATTTCTGATTATTATTAATGTTGAAAACTGCTGTGCTGCTCAACATTTTTGTGGAAACTGTGATGCATTTCCATTTAAAAATTAGCACTTTTATTCATCAAAGACGCAATAAATTCATCAAAAGTGACAGTAAAGACTATTATAGTATTACACAAGATTTATATTTCAAAAATCCTGAAAATAAAAATAATTGGTTTCTACAAAAAAAAATTATATATATACATAAATAAATCACACACACTAAGAATTTAAAGTTAAATTTCAAAAGATCTTTAAAATGTATATATTTTTATTTTGCTTGCACTCTTTAAATAATTACTACAGTAATACCATGGTACAGTGATGCTATCAGATGATTATCCTGTTCATGTAACGTTACTGCAATACATACGTGATGCTCCAAAGTGCTGTAGAGAATACTATAGTATTACCATGGTACTTACACCTAAATAATGTATTAGCATGGTACTTTTGAAACTCTTTTATTAGTGACATATCTGTCAAAAAACGCATATTCACACATAACTAACACGCATGTCAAGTCTCGAATATCACAGGTGATTAATATGACGTAAAATCACAATTATTAATAATTAATACGATACTGAACTGATTTGATTTCATTGCATGAGTCATAAACACACAAATCTTTCCGTTACCTTCGAGAATAGAAATAACAATCAGCAGCTGCTCTGATTTCGAAGCCATCTCATCTCTCTGCGTTAATTAAACACTCTCATAATGACTTTAGGATGTCTTTTTATCTGTTGTTTGTTTTTAGCGCGTCTGTTGTGTTTAAATAACGACAGTAACTGTCAGTCTGCGGCACTTCCGCCGGAAACAGCGGCGTGTTTGTGCGCGTGAGTCCCTCTGCAGGACGGAAGAGCGCATTACACGTTTCTCATAAATCTTGTCTTTTTATGGAAAATAAATAGTTAAGGTAAGTCGCGGTATGTTTTAACTACATGTTATATATATATATATATTATATACACTTTGATTTAATGCTTGTATTGTTTTCACTGTGAACTGATTTTAATCTCTTAAGTGATCGTTACCATGGTAACCGTAACTGCCGCCAAAAGTACCGCTTACAAAAAATACCATGTTTTTTTGCACATTTACTGTGGTAATGTCATGGTATTTTATAAAATATGTTCTAGTACTATGTAAATACAATGTCTTATATAAGTGCCATGAAATATCCACTCATTTATTTGCAAAGTACCATATTTACAGCTGTTTTCAGAGTAAAAGAGAAAGATTACATATTATATATATAATATAACGTTTTATTATGAAAACGTTAGGTATTTCTCTTTGGATTTTCTTGGAATGTTCCCTGAAGGATCAAAACGTTTTGCAAACATTAATTAATTACTTTTAAATGTTTCATGAACGTTCAGTAAACATTTCGGTAACACTTTATTTTACGGTTACACTACATTAGTTGCTTATTAGCATGCATATTACTAGAATATTAGCCATTTATTAGTGCTAATTAAGCACATATTACTAATGCCTTATTTTACATCCCTAATCCTACCCAATACCTAAACTCAACAACTACCCTGATAGCACATGTACATCTTGGAGACGTCTATTTGACGTCTGCATTTACATCTCCAAGACGTATTATTTAGGTTGTTTGCTCATCTCCAATATATCTATTGGACGTCTCCTTTTAGACGTCAAATAGACGTCTATTAGATGTCTTTAAGATGTTTATGATTTAGAATGTATGTAAAACTGACATCTGGAAGACATCTGCCAGATTAAGAGATCTTTAACAGACATCTTGCAGACGTACCTGTGCTATCTGGGTACCTTGCTAACTATTAATAAGCCACAAATTAACAGTTAACAAGTTAACAAGTGTTACCTGTTCTAAAGTGTTCAAAAACAGCTAGATGAACTATGTACAGATGGTGTTTTGGTGCAAATATTGTAATATTAACATTTTTTAAGACCAGATAACTGCACTGTAACAAAGGAGACAGGGACGTGCGGATCCATATGCAGGGGTTTATTGAATGGCATGGTCATGGGGCAGGGTCGGACAGCAGTAAACGGGTACCTTCTGGTGAAACTCGAGGGTACTCCGGCTGGCGATCGTAACATGAATGTTCTATTAACGTTACTGAAAGAACTTTTGTTTATAACTTGCCCTAATATTACAGTAACACTCAGAAATAAAGGTACAAAAGTGTATCGTTTGAAAAGGTGACAGCTTTTGTACCTTTATTTCTGAGAGTGAACAATATTTAAGTGGGAACATAACTTGTTGACTTACTGAAACATGGTTGATCTACATATTCTTACTGTAAACTTGACCTACTTTCACATTCAAGTGGTTTTCCACACAAAAACAACCATCAGCATGTAAAAACAACCTTGACTTTTTATTTGGATTGCCAAACATGTTAAGGCAGAGACAGTATAAAAAGCAACTGCAGTTTAATGATATAGCAGACATCAAGAAAAACCTAATGACGGGACTCAACCAACCTACGCCATTGACTTTCTGTCCAGAAAACCACTTGTAAACATATTTAGTTCAATGCATACTATTGAAGTAACAAAGGACTACGTCTGCCGTTTAAGTGAGGTGGGTAGACAACCATACATTGCACTGAATCAATACAAAGGTACATAAGCTAGTTATAGTCGCTGTTGAGCTTCGTTTAACTATGTACAACTATGTACATCACGATAATACTGTATGGCACTGAGATGAACTGTCGATTAACATCCACTTTATACGATACAATAGATTAATGGCTGTTAATACCAGTATATTCATGTTAATAAGTCAATGCGGAGCGAGCCACTTTACAGTCACTTAGAATCTATTGCAACCCGTCCTTTACCACACAGAGGTGAAGAAATAGCAAATACATTCAATAGTATGGTTACAAGACAATATAAGTGCATACAAACAGCTAGATGTAGCCATTTACAGGCAAAATCCAATGAGCAGAGGGTTTACGCGGACCTTGTTTGTTACCGGCACCCGAAGGAAAGTTTTTCAGGTCCGTGTCTCCATGTCTAGTTCCACTGCAGTCCTCCATTAGTACATTCATTGGTTAGAAATGAAATTAGTTGCTGCCTCCAATGGAGGCGATGAGTAACACCATGGAATTGATGTCTGTGAATCCTTGCGCGAGTCGGGAACATCTCACATCTTCCCGTCGTTTTCTGTCGATTAAACAGAATATAAAATGTTTCAAAATATGTTCTAAGAGCGTTTTGCTGATGTTCCCAGTGAGTTATGGAAATGTCATCTATGAATGAATCATTTAACAATTAAATGTTATAGGAACTTTAAGCAAACATTCACAAAATTAACCTTTTTTGAAAACTTTCTGTACATTCCTTGTTCTGAAACAAGTAGTAACATTTTAAAAGATGTGCATCTAGCTAAACCATTTCAGAAAAAAACATTCTATGTTACAATGTTTTGAGAACATTATTAAAGGAATTGTTCAAAAATTTAAATTCTGTTATCATTTATGCACCGAACAGGCTTTTTTGGGTCACCATTGACTTCCATGGTAGAAAAAAAACTATGGAAGTCAGTGGTGACCCAAAACAGCCTGGTTACACCTTTCTTCAAAATATCTTCCTTTGTTTTCGGCAGAACAAATAAATTCATATAGATTTAGACAGATGACAGAATTTTCATTTTTGGGTGAACTACTCCTTTAAAAACCAACTGCTTCTGTTCAATCAATCACTTCGGATAAGTATTTGTTAGACACCTTTATTCAAAGCGACTTGCTTTACATTCAAGATGAACAACGTAGGGTGTACATGCATTCCAGGGTTGCCAGGTCTGCAAAACACAACCAGTCCAGTGCTGTTCAAAACTACCCCAACCACATGTTTTCTGCGGTTTTTGAATTTGGTTCTGTATGTTTAGTTGAATTATCATTCCCTGGGGTGGGATTACTCTAACTTGTGCTCTAGGGCTGTCAAGAAAAACCTTTGAATTTTAAATATTCGTGGAAATAAAAATAAAAATCCACACTGGAATGCAAAAATGTTGCATTCGAATTTTAGGTATTTTGTCAGGCAGCCTTCAGTGGAACTCAAAATGTGATGACGACTTAAGTGTTGGTGTATTTTAATGGGGTTTTTTTTAGCCTATGCAGATGAGCCCACTTAGCGGCACTGCGACATTGTTCGTTCAAAATATTGTGGAAAAAGTGAACATCAATGCGGAGAAGATCTTGTTTACAGCAAAACTAAATCCAAGCCATTGTCACAGAAAACATACTCATCACGTTTTCTTGTGGCCTCAAGATAAAAGCCAAAACCTTTTTCTTCTAAATTAAATGATGCCTTTTAAATTCGAATTTAAGTGCAATTCGAATTTAGTTTTTCCACCACTTTGGCATCCCTACCATGCACTAAAAAACAACCCATGGCAACAGTATTATAGTAGGCTTGATGAATTCCCTGGGAATCAAACCCATGACCAAGTGACGTGCTCTACTGTTTGAGCTACAGGAATGTATTTTATTGCAGAGATAATTGCATGTGTTTTCTCACCGCTGGAGCAGGTCTGTGTCGTTGTCACTTGCTGGTTTGCAACCAGTGCCGCAGAGCTCAAACCTTAAGGATCGTAGATCACAGAACATTACAATCAACTCTTACCATATGCATTCTTTACTGTAAACATGCTTAAAGGGCTCATATCATTTTTATCAAGCAATTTTGTTCCCTTGAGTTGCACCCAAAACCATTCATAGTTTAGTTTTTCATGAGCATTCCCACTCTCTCTTGCATTTGAATGAACTGGGTAATAAATGTTTTGCTGCTGTGTCTTAAAAGCCAAGTCCACCCCACAGGGCTGAAGTGCTTTCTGAAATTGTAATATATTTTCACGCAAACAGCAATGGGAGAGTTGATTATTGACAATATGGAGAGAGGGTTTGTGGTTCATGAGACAAAAAGCTTGAGTTGTGTAGTGTGCATTTGGCATAAGACTCATATGTACACGTCCCCTTAGTATGTGACATGGAAAAAGCACCTTCTGCTCGTGTACCTGTTTACTACATTCATCTGTCAGAAAGTCTCGGAAGTTCAGACTCTGTTGAAGACTCTGTTTTACAAGATCAGTTTGACTACTCATGATGATATGAGCCCTTTCATGTAGGCTATAGTGAGTTCAGTAGGATAGTATAGTTCAGTTGTTTTTGACCTTTTCACCTTGAAAGGGGTCATACTGGCCAGACACCAGCGTGTAGCTCATGCCCAGGTGAGTGAGATGATGTGCCTGAAGGTGACGGCTGAAGGGAACAGATTCTCTCTCCCGTTCAGTCTCGCGTTCCTGCTCTGGAGATCCTCTTTCACCAGGCTGAAGGAGTAAAACATCACGTTTAAACAACTTTGAAATACATTAAAGACAATATATGTGTCTCTGATTGCCATATATTTTATTTGATTAGACTGCCAAAGCCCTTGAAACGTATGTAAACAATTTGAAGGAATACTCTGTGCTGTCCACTTGACTTTGGACAACAAACACATATGTAATATGTAAAGGACCTACATGAAGACATCAGATTGATCAACAGTCTAATTCATTTATTTATGTGCTTCAAGTGCATCACTATAAACAATGTACTTTTGTACACTGCAAAAAAAAAGTTGTAGTATTTTTGTGTTGTTTGCTAGTATTAATACCTAAAAATTCTTGGATGTGTTTACTGGACATATAAAACAACAACATATTATATCTTGTTTTCTAAAAAAAAGCCTTACAATGGTTTACTTGTTTTTAGAAATGAGATACATACAACAGGAGATTTGCCGTGATACGGCAGGAGAGGATGCGACAGAAGCTCTAATGCTGTCGAATCTGTCACTGGTTTGCTGCTTTGAGCTCCCTCCGAATCCTCTCTCCCTGCCGTTTTTCCATAGAGAGGGTAATGGAAACCTAGAAGTAAAACGCACAACTTATACAACTTATACTAAACAGGTAGTTTCTTGTACAAGCTCCACTACATGAAAGTTTTGGGGTCATATTTATGATCTACAGAAGACGATTACCTGGGTAATTATGCACCAAGGCTGGAGACATCACTCTGTAAGCATTGCTGCTTGTCTCACACAGGTGTAAATAGGGGTAGGAGTGCTGAAACTGGATGAAGGATTGCTGGGGTGACGACGATGCCCCTCTTGCATTCTGCGAGTCTTCAGACGTCTCACTCGCTATCTCATCCCCCTCGGGTCTGGTACTTTCCTCGATGACCTCGGCAGCCGTCTCGCACTTGATGTTCTGGAGATCGGCGTCCAGCCTGGACTCGGGCTCTAGAGGCATGTGCCAATCTTTCCCCTTGTCTGGACTCAGACTCATTTCCTCAGAGATCTTGTTGACCTCTTGATTTTGCTGCTTCACATATTTGGACTGATAAGAGTGGCTCCAGGACTGAGATTCTGAAGCCTAAACCCAGAGGAACATCTACTGTCAAACAGTTTCTGCTCTGACAACCAATGAAATAACACACCTTACAGGGAAGCCCTTTGTTATGAAACAGTAGCCCTGTGAAACTAGTGTTTAATGGGTTCTTTGTCATGGAAAATTTCAAAAGGATGGCATCGTCTTAGAAATAAATATGCTCTCAATCATCAAAGAATCCTGGGAATTCGATCATTTGATGATTAAGGATCATATTTCCAAAACAACATACTTTGGATTGATATTCCAGCAAAACCAAGGACATTTCTAGAAGTCTGTTATTGTCTTTAAAAGAACATTTCCTCAGTAAATGATAAGTAACATCAGTAACTTACATTTAGAAATGTTACATTTGTGTCCACATTTGATTTTGAGTTTGAACTCTCCAAACTGAGGTCTTCAGATTCCTTGAGGACCCCTTGTTCTTTTGACATGGAGATATGGGACGATTTCCCCTGTTGTTGCTGCTGCTGCTGAAACGACAGCTGCTTGTCCAAATCCACATAGATGAAGCCAGGTTTTGCACAGTTCATCTTAACAGAGTTCGCCCCTTTATGAATCGAATGGGGAGAGCTTATAAATTGTTTTTGCTCATCCTTTGTTCGTTCCTTTTGCTCAGATCCTCGTCTAACTGGACCTCTACTCTTGCTATACTGCATTTCCTCACAGCATGCCTCACTGAGCGGTCTGTGGGAGCCGGGCATCATTAGAACCTTCTGGTCCATGGAAACACCCCGGCTGTACTGTCCGTAGTACAAAGACTGAGCCAGCGCTGTGTGCGTTTCGGCGTACTGAAGCTGTGATTGGGAACTTGAGTGGCTAGACGATTCTGAGCTTTTTATATCCTCATTTAAATCTCTCAAATCTTCCTTTGTCCGACCGTAAGGTGAGGCCACTTTATGGAACGAAGTGGAATTGGCTTGCCCAGAATGCAAGTAACCTGGCATGCAATGGGATTCATAACCATGGCTGTGAGATGTGGACTGGACCTCTTTTCCTGGGGTCACCGTGGGAGCGGTACTCATTGAGGGAATTTTGGGATTGATGTTGCTGTTTGAATCTTGTGTCGAGTTCCTTCTGGACCTTGAGTTTGACCCACCGTCCTCAGCAGCGTCAGATATGTCGGAGTATGCAGGACTGTTTGTTTTAGCACTCACTCCATCTCCGTTTGTAAGAGGGACGCAGTCCGTTCTTGCAGAGCTCCCGATGGACGGACTCGGGGCATTGTCCGAGAAGGTGTACACCTTGTCGGCCTCAGCTCTGATACTCGCCATGCGGCTTTCTTGCGTTTCACTTGGTCCGTTTAAAACATCTTGCTTGCTTAAGTGCTCTTTCAAGAGGCTCACAGGAAAGTCTTTCCCGATGCTCTTTGTATCGTCTGCTTTTGTGTAAATCGGGTCACTTTTGGGACTCCGGGGATCTTTACAATTCCTGTCCTTTAATCGATGCTTTTCCTTTCTCTTACTGTCTTTGCTCAGGACTGGGGTGGTGTTGGCCATGTTAACTTGTGCAATAACTTCCAGCTTTGGCTTGATGGGTTTCAGTGAGAGGTTCTTGGCTTTTGTGAGGGCAACAGTCGGAGAGGCCTGATGAGAAGAAACTTCTGTGATTTTAGTGGAAAACGCAGCAGGTGGAATAGCAGTCAGCTTCGGAGGAGCAGGGGCGGCGTTGATGAGTCTGTTGGTTCGAGACTTAGCTAAGCATCTCTCGGTGAACCCTTCTTTCTTAACTTTGTTACATATGTCCCTCTTATCAATAGCACCCTCCGCTTCTAGCTTAGGCATCTCAACAGATGTGTTACGATCCGTCATGAGGCAGTTCTCAAGGACGACGGACATGTTGGAAATGAGTGGGAGGTTGCTCAGATCATCAATTGATCCGTCTTTACTTGCCACATTCGGACGTAGTTTTGCATTGGCTATGGGACTGCTATCATTGGTGAGCAATGCTTTCCTGCTCTTTGGAGAACCGACTGCATTGAGCTTATACATGCTTCTGGGCTTCTTGGAGATGATGTTCTCTGAAGAATCAAAAGGTACCGAGCTGAGTGTTTCATCAAAGTCTGAAAGTCTGTCCTCGCTCTCCACCTCAAACTCTTGCTTTCTGTCACTGTTCAGGTGAGCGTGTGACTGGTGGTATCGGAGCCCGTTGATATGTTTGTACTTCTTGTTGCAGTTTGGATGTGGACAGTCTATTAGCATCGGTGACGCGCAAACTTGATCAAGAAACACCGGGTCGGATTTACCCTGAGGGGTGGAAGGAGCGCTCCTGGATTTGGCTCGTATCCTTTTCCCATTCCCATTCCTAATGTCATCCGAGACCAAGCTTAAATCTAGATCGGCTGGGGCTTTGCCTTTTCGTTTTCCACACATAAGCGGATTGGATTTGATGTCCTCCACGGCGTAGTATCCAGGTGTCCTACAGCCACTCAGGTTCAGACTCCCTCGTCTTCCTTTGTTGCCGATTCCCACTCCGCGCCTCTTGTGAGTTAGCCCTCGTATCTTGGAAAGACTCGGGTCTGCAACTGGTTGTTCTGGAATGGCCAGCCGCATCCGTTTACCACGTCCACGTGCATAAGGCATTTCAGAGTCACTCATTGGTGATTCACAAAACCTATTCAAGAACAACAAGGAGTCATGAGTGTATGTAAATAAATCAACTTTCTTTAAATGAACAGATCTAAATTGAATCTGGACCTAAATGCATAGATACTAGGGATGGTAAGATTCACAGATCGATGCATCAGCAAAAGTTGCATTGATTCTAATAAAGTGTGCATCAGATACAAGTTGGCATTTATATTGCAATGCATCATTTCTGTCTGCATCAGTAAAAACTCATTTATTTATATTTGTAAATGCACTATACTTTTATTATTTAAAAAGTGACAAATAATTTTTGCCCAATGGTTTATATGTAGCAGGGGCATAGAATGTTCATATACTCTCAGAAATAAAGGTAGAAAAGCTGTCACTGGGACGATACCTTTTTAAAAGGTACACTTTTGTAGCTATTAGGTTCAAATATGTACACTTTAAGTACTAATATGTACCTTTAAGGTAACTAAATGGACCCTTTAGGTACAAACATGTACCTTTTGAAAAGATACCACCCCAGTGACAGCTTTTCTACATTTATTTCTGAGAGTGTACCAATATCCACCTACTGTCCCTGTAGCAATAATTTTGATTAAACAATTAAATATATGTTTTTGGAATTTCAGATGCATCTGAAATGCCATAGCAGTGATATTACCTAAGAAGTTCAAGAGTAATATGTCAGAAAACTGCACACTTTTAAGAGAGCACTTTTAAGGTGGTTGCAGCACCACATTTAGAAGACAGCAGTCCAAAACAGTTCAAATAAAAGCTCACTTCAGGAATTAACAAAATTGCATCAATGAGTTTGAAGTACGGTGTTTGACAAAAAAGAGCAAACGGAAAGAGAAAGCGCAATCTAAATACTAAAATATCAACAAAACGAATTGTGTTCGTTACTAAAGCAAGAGCAGAGTATTGTTTCAGAATTATCCTAGGTCCAATTCAATTAAAGGGTTAGTTCACCCAAAAATGAAAGTTTTGTCATTAATTACTCACCCTCATGTTGTTCCAAACCCATATGACCAGTCTGTTCATCTTCGGAACACAAATTAAGATATTTTTGATGATATCAGAGAGCCATCCAACCCTCCACAGACAGCAACACAACTGAAATGATCCCAGATCCAGAAGCTTCAGTTTTGCGACACTACGAGAATACTTTTTTTGCGCAAATAAAACAAAAATAACATAATTTACTCTTCTCCCTTCTTTACGTCTTCCGCTATTTTAGAGAGTATCTCAACGC
>JAUMHE010000318.1:114335-132591 GCA_032359235.1 Enteromius mattozi
AGATAGATAGATAGATAGATAGTAATTAATGAAGGCTGTTTAATGATGTATAATAAGAATCTGCTTTGTTTCCTGCTTCAGAATAACTCTGCTCTGGTGCGTCCGTCTGCCTTCAAGCCCGTGGTGCCCAAGAGTTTTCACTCCATGCAGAACCTGCTGGGTCAGTCGGGTGGAGGACGCTCTGCTGGCTCCGACGCTCCACAGTCCCTCTGTGAGCAGGACAGTCCGGATCGGGACCCTTCTGCTGGAAACGACTGTCCGGCCGGGATGACCGACTCCGGGAGGAACTCGCTGACCAGCCTGCCCACCATGAGCTATGGTCCCGCTCAAGCCCTGGGGCCCCTGAGCGCCTCCACCAGCCACATCAACAGACTGAGCAGCACCGCCCCGCCGCTCGACAAACCAGACAAACCCAGCTATCAGAACGGCCTGAGCGTGTCCGACAGCGGCCAGTCCTCCTCCGGGAAGAGCTGCTTATCCTATCAGAGACTGTGTCATCTGACGGACACCAGCGCCACCGTCCAGCCATCGCCCTCCACCGACGACATCATCCAGGACCTGGAGGACCGGCTCTGGGAGAAAGAGCAGGAGGTGATGAACACAATAGAGTAACACAGGGAAAATCTGTAGCAATAGACAACAATACATTATATGAGTCAAAATTATCCCTTTGTCTTTTATGTCAAAAATCATTAAGTTATTAAGTAAAGATCATGTTCCATATAGATATTTTGTAAATTTCCTACCATAAACTTCGTTTTTGATTAGTAATATGCATTGCTAACAACTTTAAAGGTGTATACTTGTATACTTTGAATTACAGTCTCAGTAAATTACTAGTTTAGTAGTTTTATACTGCAAGTATACTCATAAGTTTTCTTTAAGTGAACTGTACATCATACTTTAAGTACACCACTATGTCCCTATTTAATTATTCATTTATATATATTTTGTTATATGAATATCTGAACAAAAACATGTTATTCAAGCTTCAATGCATTCTTTTTTAAACACTTGAATGCGGGTAAGTTTCATAAATAAAAAAATTAAGAAATAAACAACATTTCAAAGAAAAAGCTGAAAAAAAGAATATGAATTGATAATCCAAACGTAGATGAGTCGATCAACATCCCAAAGCTTGACAGTCATTATTATTTCTTCATCGGTTGACCTTTTATTCCATAACGTTACAGTTTTGATGCTGTTTTATGTCTGAAGATTGTGTTATTTTGGAAATACTGTACAGAAGATGTGTACTAGCGCCTTCTACCATATAACAAGCACAAGTATAGCTCAAATATATTTGGACTTTTTATAAGTATACTTAAATGTACTAGTGTATTTCTGAGAAGTACATAAAAGTAGACAAAAAGCATACTTTCCTATTTTTAGTTTAAAAAAGTATACTAACTTATTTTTCGTGAGGCTAAAACAAGAAAACTATCTGCCAATGGGGTAAAGAAAAAATCTTGATTCACAAATATTTTGATGAAAAATAAAGGATAAATAATATAAAGGTGAAAGGATATTTTTGCAGTGTGTGACTTTTGCCAAAGCATCACTCCACCTCTCTTCTGTGTTTTTCTCCGGGCTGTGACTCTTCTTCAGGTGATTCACATGAGACGTAACCTGGACCAGAGCGAGGCAGCCATCGTGCAGGTGTTCGAGGAGAAGCAGCGGGTCTGGGAGCGAGAGATGGAGGAGCTGAGGCAGAACTACGCCGGGCGTCTCCAGCAGGTGACCCACCGGGCCCAGCGCACCCAGCAGGCCCTGCAGACCCACATCGCCCGACTGCAGCAAGACAAGGGTCGGCTCCAAGATGAGATCAGCGCCCTGCTCGCCCAGAGAGAGGAGCTGGAGCGCAAGTGTCTGGATTACCGCAAGGAGCAGGCCGATCTCCTGCCTCGCCTCGAGGAGACCAAGTGGGAGGTGAGAGGAGATAGATCCAGACTCCGAGAGAGTGCATTTGTGAAAGATCCTTTCAGTGATCCGTTCTTAACCAATTTACAAAATATTATTAACTGGTGTTTTTCAAAATAAAGGCTCTCAGTTTCACATGTTTATTGCACATACAAAAGATTATTTTCATTATGATTTTCATATCATATTGATATTTTCATATTTTTTAGGATTCATAAAATGTTAGGATCAAATGGGTTAAAAGAACATATTTTTATTCAGTTAAACATTTAAAAAAATCATTAATTGATTAAACCATTAATGCCAAATAAAGAACCTTTATTTTTAACACAGACACCAATGCTTCAACTGGGGTTCAAGAGGGGAGAAATCTAATAATTCATTAAATCATTTAACATTAAAATTAATACTTTTTAAAATAAGTTCAATGGAAATACATAAAAAATGCAAATGTGTTGATAAATAATTGAAATATGAACTGAAAGTCTCAGTGAGGCTTAAAGAAAATATTTTAGATCAAAGGTGTTCGGCTGACATAAAACACACAAACTATGAATTCTTGTTCTAGAGATAAAAGAGCATATTTTATAGAAAAACATCTGCTAAATGACTTTTTAGGCCTGTTTCTATGGATTCTTTAAGGCAGTTTATTCTAACCTTATGTACTGGTTATAGCCGGTCAAAAGTCTGAATAATTAAGATTTGTTAATGTTCGTGCTCACCTCAAGGCTTAATTACATATTAAATATTTAAATAAAATTAAATAAAACACAGCAAAATTGTGAAATATCATTACAATTCAAAATACTAGTTTCTGCTCTGTAATATATATAGTACTGTAATATATAGTAAAGTGTAATGTTTATCGCTAAATGATAAAAAAATTATTTTATTTGTTTAAAGCATATTTTACATTGCTAATAATCAGAAATGTTTGTTGAGCAGTAAATCAGTATATTATTATGATTTCTGAAGGATCATGTGACACTGAAGACTGGAGTAATGATGCTGAAAATACAGCTGAACATCACAGAAATACATTACAGCTTACTATTTATTCAACTAGAAAATAGCTATTTTAAACTATAATAGTATTTCACATTTTTGCTGTTTTTTGATCAAATAAATGTTGCCTTGGTGAGCCGAAAAGAAACCTATCTGAATTATTCCTAACTTTTAGCCAGTAGTGCATGTTATTTGTTACACTGACTATTTCTGGGAGTATTTCAAGTAAACAGTTTAAGTCTAAGGAGTTCAGGAACTGATAGAGACCTGGAGCAGACTAAACTAAACCAGCACAGCAGTGATGGCTTTGGTTTTCTTTGCGTTGATCAGCTGTGTCAGAAAGCGGGCGAGATCTCTCTGCTGAAGCAGCAGCTGCGGGAGAGTCAGAACGAGGTGACGCAGAGGGCCGGAGAGATGGTGGCCCTCAGGGGCCAGCTGAAGGAGCTCAACGCCCAGATGAAGGAGCGCGAGGAGACCATGATCGGCCTGAAGGACTCGTACACTAACAAGAGCCGCGAGCTGGAGAGATGTGAAGGAGAACTGAAGAGAACGCTGACAGAGGTGCCCAACATTAACACACACACACTTACATGATCCTGACTGAAGTCCTATTTAATAATAACAACAGTAAAACTATTACTAATGCTGATACATGAAGTTAGTGCTTTTCCAAAACCTATAAGCATTTAAGTTGGCTGTGTGTTTGCATTAAACTATGACTGATGCACAAACGTTGTAAAACACAGTTCTTACGAAGCGCATTTGTCAAATTAACCTGCCATGCATTTGACTTCGTTTTCATTTCTACATATATATACTAGCAGTCGAATGATTAGGGTTTTTTTGTTGTTGTAGTTTTTTTAACCTCTTCCGCTCAGAAAGACTGCATTTGTTTGATAAAAATAATAATTAAATAAAATAAACAAATAAAAAAAAATCTTTAATTTTGTGAAATATTACTATAAATTAAAAATAGCTGTTTCTATAGATATGACCATGGTATAATTGAGATAATGCATGGCCAGCTGAGTATAAAACATTTTAATGGACTTCACGTTGAATGGTTCTTGGCCTCCACATCGTACATTAAAATCGTTTATTGCCCAGCTAGCCACGCATTATCCCTTACTTTAAAAGAGGATAGATGATCAGTAAAATAATATTTATACATATCATGTATTTATACATATTATATGACCCGGGAGCACAAAACCAGTCATAAGTAGCACAGGTATATTTGTAGCAATATCCAACAATATGATATGAGTCGAAGTCAAGTCTATTTATACAGAGCTTTTAACAACACAGATCGAGTCAAAGCAGCTTTACAGAATAATGCTGATAATGCAAAAGGACAATAGTAAACAGTAAATTTTCATTCACATTTCTCTTTTATGCCAAAAATCATTAGGATATTAAATAAAGATCATGTTTCATGAAGATATTTTGTAAATTTCCTGCTGTAAATATATCTAAACTTCATTTCTGATTAGTAATATGCATTGCTAAGAGCTTCATTTGAACAACTTTAAAGGTGATTTTCTCAATATTTAGATGTTTCTGCTCCCTCAGATTCCAGATTTTCTAATAGCTGTATCTCAGACAGATATTGTCCTCTCCTAACTGTTCAGAATCAGAATCGGCCCTTATGATTGGTTTTCTGCAGGTGTCGATGCTGCGTGACAAGCTGGTGGTGTTTGAGGCCGAGGTGCTGGGTCTGAAGAGGGCTCTGAGCGAGCTGAGCTGCAGGAACGATCACGCCGTGTGTCTGCGGGACATCAGCGGCAGCAGCAGCTTGCCCTGGGCCGGCCTGCACTCGCCCCGCTCACCCGACGCCTTGCCCCTCGACAGCTTCCTCAGCCTTCAGAGCGACGAGGCCAAGGCGCAGCGGCTGGAGGCCGGAGAGCTGCGGAGACAGCTGGAGCGACTGCAGGGCGAGCTGTGTCTGGAGCGGCAGCAGAGAGAGCGCCAGGCCCTCACCTTCGCCCAGGAGCGCCACACCTGGCAGGGCGAGAAGGAGCGGGTGCTGAAGTACCAGGCCCAGCTGCAGATCAGCTACGTGGAGACGCTGCAGAAGAACCAGGCGCTGGAGGAGCGGGTCGGTCAGCTCGGAGCCAAACTAGGCACCACACCCGGATCGCCCGGATCATCGCCCGTCAGCCTCTCCATCCCCGTCCTGGTGACCCAAACATTCTCATCAGTGCCGCATAGTAGTTTTGTGGAAATTGTGCAGTATAAGGCAGAAAACAAGACCAGTCATAAGAGTCCATTTCTCTGAATAAATCATCTTTCCATTGATGTATGGTTATAAGATAGGATGATATTTCTCTGTGATACAACTATTAGAAAATCTGGAATCTGAGGGTGCAAAAAAACGTAAATATTGAGAAAATCACCTTTAAAGTTCTTCAAATGAAGTTCTTACCCTAGTGAAAAATAAATATACTTAAATGTTCAGTATACTACAAATATATTTTCATATTTATGTACTTATTTATGTATAAAATGCCATGCAATTGTACTTTTAGTATACTAAACTGGTAAAGTCTGCTAAATTGGAACAACTCATTTTGTACTTACTGTGCTTTAATTGTGCACAAGTTGTGCTGAAGTCCAGTTAAACACATACTTAGTATATTTGATTGTGCTGATGTGGAACTATTGCAAGTATACTTTAGATACACTTATTATGTAGCATTTATATATACTTAATATTTAACATTTATATATACTTAATATTTAGCAGTTAAAGGGCAATATTACACAATCCTCATTAAAAGTGACATAAACACGCATTTTAGGCTTATTAATAAGAAATATGCATTGTGCACAAGTAATACTCCAAATAGAGTTTAATGAAAAAATGTTGTATTGAGTTATCAGAGTTAAAAATGAAGTTTTTATATATTTTTAGTTGTGATGCTTCATATTTTTGTGGAAACTTTGATTCATTTTACTTTTCCGGATTTACAAACAAACAGCATTTATTTGAAATAGGAGTCTTTTCTAACATTATAAAAGTCTTTACTGGCACTTAACCACTTGAACAATTTGATGTGTCCTTGATGAATAGAAGTGTTATTTTTTTCTTAATTTTACTGCAAACTATAAAATCCATCACAGTTTCCACAAAAATATTGTGCAGCACAACTGTTTTCGACATTGATAATAATCAGAAATGTTTGTTGAGCAGTAAATCAGTATATTATTATGATTTCTGAAGATCATGTGACCCTGAAGACTGGAGTAATGATGCTGAAAATAAATTACACTTTAACATATTCACACAGAAAACAGCTGCTTTAAATTATAATATTTCACAGTTTTTCCTGTATTGTTGCAGGGGGAGAAAGAGCGTGTGCTGAAGTATCAAGCGCTGGAGGAGCGGGTCGGACCTAAACTGGGCACCAGACCCGGGTCGCCTGTCAGTCTGTCAATCCCCGTCCCGCTGACCGTCTCTCTGTCCCCGACCGCCGGAGATCCCAAACCGCCCGCTCTGCATCAGCTGGCACCTCCGTGGCCCGGACCTACTCGCCTGGAGCGGATCGAGTCCACGGAGATCTAGACGCGAGACAATCGACGCCAGACTGTTCTGTGTGAAGACTAAAGAGGGCCGAGATCAGCCTGTTACAGCAACAGATGAACGAATCGAAAGTGATGCGCATTCCTCCAGCTTTCAAACCTTCTGACTCTTTTGGTCATCAGTGATCTGGAGGAGAAACGCTTCACTAGTCTGTGTGGGTCAGAGTTTGGAATAATTAGGATTTGTTAAAGCTTTAAAAGTAGTCTCCTCTACTCACCAAAACGGCATTTATGCAGTAAAAATAGTGAAATATTATTACATATCTGTTTTCTATGGAAGCATGCTTTCAGCATGTAATTATAAACTTTTAATCTTTATTTTTTTACATTTTTTACATATTGCAATTGCCACGGAATAAAAAAACAAAAGGTAATTGCTACTTTTATGTCACAATTTTGAGTGTTTTCTTGCAATTCAGAGTTTGTGTCTCACAATAAAGTCTCTTTAGAGTTGAGATATGGGGAAAGTTTTAAACAAAAAAATTTGCAATTCTAAAAACAAGCTTCCATAGAAATATATTTTAAATGTAATTTATTTCTCTGATGTTCAGCTGAATTTTCAGCAGCATTACTCCAGTCATAATCATAATAATATACTGATTATTATTATCAATGTTGAAAACAGTTCATATTTTTGCAGAAAGTGTGATGCGTTTAATTTTTCAGGATTCACAGATGAACACAAAGTTCAAAAGAACAGCATTTATTCGAAATGGAAATCTTTTGTAACATTATAAACAACTTTTGATCCAATTAATGCATCCTTACTGAATAAAAGTATTAATCTCTTTACATTTTTCTCTTTTTTGCTCATTAATGTTTTAGTTTCCACAACAATATTGTGCAGCACAACTGTTTTCAACACTGATAATAATCAGAAATGTTTCTTGCGCAGTAAATCATCTTATTATGTGACACTGAAGACTGGAGTAATGACGCTGAAAATCACAGAAATAAATGACATTTTAAAATATTTTCGCATAGAAAACAGCTCGTTTGTAATTGTAATAATATTTCACATTTTTCTCTATTTTTTTATCGGATAAATGCAGCCCTGGTGAGCAGAAGAGGCTTCTTTCAGAGTGTTTTGTTGCTGAAGGTGTTGGTTCAGTGATGTTTTGTGTTTCAGGGATGCTGGGAAGCATCAGCTCCCATCACTGCTGCTGTCTGCAGCGACCAATCGTGAACAGCAGGGGTCATTAGACGACAAACAGAGGGCTCCTATCTGCAGGCAGAATTACTTGAAAAAAAGAAAGAAAAGCTGTTTCTGTCTCAGTTTTTTAATTTGGCTGAAACCCGAAGCGAACTTGCTTTCCTAATTCTGCAGTGATGTTTCTGGAAGGTTCTGAGAGCTGCTGCTATGTTCAGTGTGTTGTGGGTAGACAGGCAGGCTGTGAAAATGATGGTTATTTATGTGAAATCGTTATTTCCAGTATACCGACATATTGCGTGTGCATATTTTGAGAAGCTGAACATTATTGTTATTTCATCGTTCTGATTATTGTGAATAAAGCCGATATTTTAACTTTGTTTTTCTGTAACATGTAACACTTTCCACCCATGAAATGGTTCAAATGCATCAACGATTTCCAAAACCATATTCCTTTTGATGTAGTTCTGATGTAATTATTTGATTTGATGATGTAATTTATTGATTTAGAGATCAAATGCTATGTTTTTATACTTCTATAGTTTGTTTTTATGTTACTGTAATGATTTGCGTAAAAGCATATCCGATCAAAAACACATTAAATGATAAAGACACAAATCTATCAGCATAGTCTTCTTTGAGATGTTTGATTAATATACATATATATAGCTAGATTTAGCACATAACACAAATATCTGGCTCTAAACTTTTTTTTAAGCTTTTCTTTACTCAAAGTTGATCTAGACAAGTACATGAAAGTACATCTAAAGCTCTGTTAATTCTAAAGCAGTGAAACTGCATCTCAATATTTATCTTAAGCATTCTCTTCAGTTGAAAATAAAAGTATATATTGGTTAAACCGTAGTAAGCACAAATCTGAAATAAATGATACTCTACACATTCTGATTTTCCAATCTGGAGCCAGTTGCATAGACTGTTTAAAGTCACCTAATTTTTTCTCTTTAAGACTGGTCAGAACTTTTTAATTTCAGTTATAAAAAGGAAGATGGTTCAAGTTTACACGTCATATTTTTGCTGCATGTTTTTGTGGAATCCATCACATTTCTGAGTAATACTTAAAAAGTATAGTCTTTTATTCATCAACATGCATTAAAAACATTTATAATGTTACAAAAGATTTATATTTTTTACATTTCTGCTAAAGAACCCTGAAAAAAATCAAATGCATCACGTTTACTAATAATAGGCCACTTTATAATTTTCTGTAGCCCAGCCTATTTGAGATCAAATAAATGCAACTTTGGTGAGCAGAAAAAAACCCTAACTTATTTCAAAAACATGAACAAATTCTAATTACTGGACTGGTAGTCAATATTTATTTATTTTTTATTTAAGAGGAAACATTTCTATCATGACGAGTTAAATATCCTAATGTGTACTTTGGTCTAAATTAAATGTGGCATACTGTAAGTGCTGTTGTGTTTCTGCAAAACTTTCTTTGGGTCTCAAACAGTCTCTGAGCATTAAAAATAAATCTCTTAAAGCTGCAGTCCGTAACTTTGTTTGGTTAAAAATAATCCAAAATCAATCTTTGAGAAAGTACATAACCAGCCAGTGTTAAGCTAACCGTTGTGAATCGGGCTAATGTTTTCTCACAGGTAGGTTTCACGGGAAATTCGAGCACGGCACTGCGTCATTACGTCACGTCTATAAACATAAAGAAACTCTGATTTGCCTGAAGATCCTGCAGGAGGTGCATCCTTTAATTATAGCCTATTCTCACAGCAGTTAAAATAATAATAATACGTTAAAAAATCATTTTGATGGCGGATTGTGATCCAGAAAGGATTATATGACCCTAATTATATGAAAAAAACAGCATATGCTGGTTAGGTATGTTTTAAAGCTGGGATACTGGTTTGAGCTGGTTTATGTTGGTTCTAACCAGCTTAAACAAAAGACCAGCAAGGGACCAGCATATTCCAGTATCCCAGCTTCAAAACCCAACCAGCATTGTATTTGTATAAAGGCAACCAGTTTGAAGGAAGTATAAGTTTGCCTTCTAGGTTAAAAGAATTTCGTAATATGAATTTAAATGATGTGACAATTAGAGATTAGACTGTAATCGTAATTGAAATCCACCCCGCTAGTTACATAATACACACTGTAACGTTACTCATAGTAACGCAACGCTGATGTAACGCGATTTAATATTTGGGTTTTTTTCTCCATTAGTCAAAACAAAGCTTGGCAGACTTGTTACTTGTTCAGATGACAATACACGGTGAAAACTCTTTTTCCAAGACGCAGTGATTACCAAATACAGGATTGAGTCTATTCACCTCAAAACACTAGATTCATCCGCGCTCCAGCGCATGGAATATACCTCCGCAAGGATCTACAATTCCAGGTTTTCAAACATAGATGGCGACAAACTTACGGACTGCAGCTTTAAGGTGAATCGGTAAGGTAATATATATGAATATAATTTAATACTGCTTATCCAGATATCCTTGTTAAAGGTTTTTGGCAGATGGTGTTTATGTTGTGTTGATATTTTTGTCGCACTTCTATGACTACCACAAATACATACAAATAATATCATTAAAGCTAGTATCTAAACTGCTATAGGCCATAAAGTTTTTCCCGCTCATAGACAGGTATATCTATGTTCCCGCCAGCAGGTGGCAGAAGTGAGGCGCAGGCGCATTTGATCCCGGAAGTAGCGGTGACGTCATCGCCGCTTCTGTTTCTTCTCCTGTGGGTGAGTTTTGTTTTCATCAGTTTGCTATCCTAATGTTATATGTTTTATTTACGCATATCTCGAGCTAAGAAACGCTTTCTGTCTGTATATATATATATATATAATGTCTGTCACATAGCTGCAAACTGTACTTGTGCAGTTGTTTATGATGTGTACCGTATAGTTTCAGGATCTCTGTTGAGTTCTGTTGTGATGGATGGTTTTCTATAATGCTCCCAGGTATTAATAGATTGTCTTTCAGTGCTGTAGATGCAGTGGCCATGGTGCTCAACCTGTGCTCAACACACCTACAGACCTCCATTCAATGCAACAAGGTACCACACAAATAACAGCCTATCATGCTTTTAATGCAGTTTGACCTCATGTTAAAAGTACACTCATACACATTGTTAATACACAGACTGAAATGAGTTATTCAGGCAACGTCAGATCAACAAGAGCTGTTAAATGAAACAGCTCCGCAATGAAATCCCATTAAAATTCTGAAACCCATCAATCATAAGATTAAACCACAGTGGCAAGGAGTGCAAAGGGAAAAGTAATAGCTACATAATATAAAAATATAGTCAAATTGCACATGTGATCAAATGCTAAATAGTATAAATGAATAAAAATGATAATTATACAAGTGTTATTGTAGTGTCACTGATTTAATTTGTTAATGTTTTGAACTAGATTGTATTTTTTCTGTTTTTACTTTTAAGGTTTTAGTAATTATGTGGTGTGCTATTTTCTTTAAAATATGTGCATATAGCATTTATGTTTTTTTTTAATGATCTGTTCTAGTTTATTTATTGTATTTATTTTAGCACATCAAGTTAAACTAAATGGAAATTAGATGTTGCCATGTCAGTTAGCTGTTTTTTTATGTCAGCATGGAGCACAAAACCAGTCATAAGGGTTTTTTTAAAAATTGAGATTTATAAAATATCTGAACTGAATAAATAAGCTTTCCATTGATGTCTGGTTTGTTAGGATAGAACAATATTAGAAAATCTGGAATCTGAGGGTGCAGAAAAAAATCAAAATATTGAGGAAAAATTGCTTTAAAGTTGTTCAAATAAAGTTCTTAGCAATGCATATTACTAATCAAAAATGAAGTTTTAATATATTTACAGTAGGGTTAGATTTAATTTACTAAATATCTTCATGGAACATGATCTTTATTTAATATACTAAAGATTTTTGGCATAAAAGAAAAAATAATAATTTTGACCCATACTCAGAGAGCCTGTGGTGGGTGGACCTGTATTGCTCTAGGGGGGTCCGGGGAGAAATGTTCTACATTGTAAAGTTAAATTCATTAATCTGGAGCAGTTTGAGAGTCCAAAAATAAGAGCCCCCACCCTTGTTCAGTGTGCAAACTGAACAAAGATAAAAAGTTGTTGACCGCTCTGGTCAGAATGTACAGTGTTTTTGCTTGACCATGCTACACCCCTCCACTGAGTTTTCTGGGCCCTTTTATCCGTTGAGCCCTATGCAGCTTCTTGCCAGTCCACCACTTCACATGCCTGCTAGTTTCTGACCTGATGCAGACACATATAGCTGAAGCTGAGCGAGATAAGGTAACGTGAAACTAAGCGAGGCAGTCTCAAATCTGCCCAAATGGCTCTCAGTTACAGCGCGCTGCAGTTTCACTTTTCACCACAGATTTACATTATAAAAAGTTGAGTTCAGGACCGTCTGCCCCACTTAGTATCATTTTATGTGCGTGCCAAAGCCATGCGCAGGATTTTAATATATCCTGCTTACTTTATGACTTAAAATAGTCTAGAAAACTTGAAAAATATTTGGTGCAGAATGCTAAACCCATTTACAATTTATAATTGATTCAGTATATATACAGGCCTATGTTGTGGATAAATATTTGGGTGCTCTTCACATTTAGTAAATATATATTATTGCATTTAACATTTTATTTTTATTTTCAGAGCTAAATTTAAATTGTTATTTGCAAGAAAAAAGGGCACAGAATGTTCCATGGAAGAAAGAAATACAATTCGATTAATTTTTCCTTTAAAACTGCTCTCTGAAATTCCTTTAAATAACCCGATAGTGAGTAACACAGCGTTCATCTCTGACTGCATTGTGTCTTATGTGCGTCTGAGCTGACCTTGCGATGTTCTCTACCAAGAATACCTCAATATCTACCTCTGATATTCTGATATTGTCACTGGTCCTTCAACGTCTTGTTTTTGTGTCTCTGACAGCTGTGCGCCGATGGTTACGATGTCTCCAACCTTCTCTCAGCGGATCTGGCCGCCCGCCGCAAGGGTTTTAAGCTGGAGTACTTCCTCCGGCCTCCTGTCCACGTCACGCTGAGCTTCCAGGTGGAGATGGAGCTGTGTCGGCTGGACGTCGAGCTCTGGCCGTGGGGAATGGATCAGGGAAGAAGCTCGCGAAGGCTGGAGATCCTGACAAGTTCGGAGCGAGACGGCCATCGGTTTGATGTCGTGTCTCGTTGTGATTTACGGGAGGAGCTGCGGGTGTGTTTCCACAACCCTGCGTTTAAACCTCGAGGGCCATTCAGCGACGCTCCTCCGCAGACGCCGGCCGGAGCGAAGATGCAGGAGCTTTGGAAATGCGGGTCAGCAGCTCAGCTCAGAGTCAGTATTCCTTTCAGTGGAGCAGCATCGGTGCTCGGCATCAAGTCGCTCGCCGTCTGGGCTGTGCCTTCCCGCAGCTGTAGTGCGTCTGAACTAGAAAAGATTTGGGATGCACATCTGAAAAGCATGCAAAAACCCCACCATATCACCACCGCACCTCCCAAACCAGATCCGGTGCCGACTGAAATCCCAATCCCGGAGGAGTTCCTCGATCCCTTAACGCAAGAGCTCATGGTTTTCCCAATGATCCTGCCTAGTGGGATGGTAATCGACAACAGCACGCTAGAGGAGTACCAGAAGAGAGAAGCCACTTGGGGGCGTTCACCCAACGACCCGTTCACCGGCGTCCCTTTTACCCAGAACTCAAAGCCACTTCCAAACCCTCTCCTCAAAAGCCGCATCGACCGCCTGGCTCTGCAGACGGGATGCACAGGAGTCGGAAACAGGAGCAATCTAACTAAACCTCAACCATCCAGACTCACAATGGAGGTTAAAAACCTCACAGACTCCGGTATAGGGCATGAGTGTACAGACAGTTCACAAGCATCCGTTTCAGACTCTAAAACAAGAGCATATTCCCGCAATTCAGGGCCGACGCAGAGCCGCTCTGCTAAAAGAAAGCATGAGTCCAGTTTTCCCTCCACCAGCGCTGATCCTGATCGCTCTGTTTTGAGGAAAGCGCATGAAACTCCCTCAGGTTTGTATAGAAGCTGCTGCAGAATGATAACACAAGATAAAACTGCTTTTTAGCTCACAATTTACACTTTTTTTATTTTGTTGCAATTTTTAGTTTACATCCTATAGTTTGTATCTTTTTCTTCCATTCCTGAGAAGAAAAAGTGAGAATTATGAGTTAAAAAGTTGCAAATGCCTTTTTTTTTTTTTTTGATGGTGATAATAAGCTTCCATAGCTTCACTGTTAGAAATTCTTTTTTAATAATTGCATCCAAAATATTTATTGTTTACATAATATATGTGTGTGTGGTGTATTATGTATATATAAATACACATGCATATGTATATTTCAGGGGGAAAAAATTCTATATTAAATATATGTATTTATAGTATATAATTTATTACATGGATATGTATATATAATATACACAGAACACATGCATATGTTATTCAAACAAAAAATATTTTAAATGCGCTAAATCTTTTGACAGCACTAAATTGCAATTACCTAATTTTTTTTGATGGCAATAATAAACTTCCATAGCTTCACTGTAAAAAAAAAAGAAAAATCCTTGATACTTTCAGATGTTTCTGTTCTTGCAACTATTAGTGCTGTCAAACAACTGATCCTGATTACTTGCATCCAAAATATGTTTTTTTTTTATACATAATATGTGTGTACTGTTATATTTATTATGTATATATAAATAAATAAATAAATGCATATGTATATTTCAGAAAAAAAATATTTTTATATATTAAATATAATATAAATGTAAATACAGACATGTAAATATTTTCTAAATATACACTGTATATGTGTGTATTTATATGTACATAAATATACACAGAACACATGCATATATTATTCAAACAAAAAACTTATTTTGGACGTGATTAATCGTTTAACAGCACTAAATTACAACACTACTTTTGTTTTGTCGATTGGTTCATCCAGTAAATATAAAATGCCTCTTTCTGCCAATATATTTGTGAAGGCAACATCAATTCTGTATATTTTAACTGTAATACAAAACATGAATTTATTCTTTTATTAGATATATGGATTTAGGAAACCTAATCTCTGAACTACTGAATACTATCCTTGTTTGTAAAGGAACGATCATCCTCCAAAGCAGAATATCGTTTTAAGTGGTAAAATATACTAAAAATCACACAAAGTGTGAGTGGCGCAATTATAAAATGTGGAAAATATGAGCTCTTCACATCACAACAAAACAAATAACTAACAATATCACAAAAGAAGACAGATTTGACATCAGTTTTGAGAAGGTTGCTTTGGAAATGTAATGGGTTACAGATTACTTGTCAGTCCAGAATGTAACTAGAGTACTTATTTCAATTACTTCATTAAAGTACAGTAACTGATTACATTTTATAATGTCATTTTCAAACATGTAAACTAGACAGAGTTAACCTTACAGTAGTATTTAACACTGATTACTGTGAAATCCTTCATCGATTGAATTATATTAATTTAATTTTAAAGCACAGCCACCACAATATGATCTTTGAGGTCATTCTGAGGTTAAATACAGATTTAAAACCATAACAAGATCTACTTTTAGAAGTAGTAGCTACTGCTTTTGAAATCAAATCTTTGTATTTGGCGTCTAACAAGTTAATCTATTAATTACAATGTAATTACAATTACATTTATTTTGTATTCAAGTTACGTAATACTCCCCAACATCATAACGACTTTATCAGTAAATCATAAAATTAGGGCTATACCAAAATTGCCTAAATTATGTAATTTTATGCAATTTTTGTACAAGCCTTATTTCCTGACTTACTGACCTTTGGGAGTATTTGCAGAAATTCCCAGCTCATTACCTGAAATTCTAGTCAATAACGGCTCTGTAATAACGATTGCTGAATGTTGTCATGTTGAAGTTGTCTCTAATTGCATTTTTAAACCTTTAAGTCTTTTTCTGTTTTCCCTGAGCTTGTAAGTTGTGGCATTAAATGTTGCCCTACAAAAAAAAAAAGGTATTTCTGCCTTGTTTCCGTGTTGGCAGATATTTTAGATTTTTGTTTTAATTATAAAAGTTGTCGGTCTTGTGATAATGAGTGATGTCAGATTTTGTTCTGTCTTGTTCCTAATTCCTTTATCCCTCTCAAAACATGCTTTAGGATCTGTCAGACATGTTTTTCTTTCTGGCTGTGTTTCAGAGCCTGACTCACACGAGCGGAGGTTAGCAGACAGTTTAGATGAGGCTCTGAACGCTGCTCTTCACGGGTTACCGGTGTTCACCAGCTCCAGCGCGGACAGATCGTCCGGTACGACCGCTTCAGGATATTTGTCCTTTATTCTAGTTCTTGATCAACCTCACCTGTCTGTATTTAGTAACCCTTGATTCGTTTGGTCAGGTGTGTTTGATTACAGCTAGAGCTAAACTCATCTGGATCTGAATGATCTGGAGTCATTTGTTCTGATTCTGGCGTCGGACTGGATCAAACCTTGAAAATGGGTTGATTTTGAATTCACATTAGATCACTAAATCCAGTCTTGGTTCTGATCTGGATTAAATCTTGTGGTGTTAAATGTTTTGGTAAGATTGGGTGATGATGAAGGCTGTTTTTACAGTACGGTAGCGTCTGATCTGCTGTAATTGTGTTGTTGCGCAGGTCTTCACTCGTGTGTGTTCTGCTCTCGCGGGCTGACGGTGTACTCCTCCAGCGTGTCTTACTCTCTGGCCTGTGCTCATCTCATGTGTGGAGCATGTTTGAGACAGAAGCACGCGTCTGATTCTCAGAAACATGAGATTAAATGCCCGGCATGTGGCTCGACGGCCTCCAGCAGAGACATCACTCGAGTTCATCCCTGAACACCAGCACTGTCCTTTGCACATTTTGTATATAAATTTAATTAAACTGTTTGAAAACACTTGAAAATGGCTTGTTCTTTTTAAGTAAATATTTATATTTTCTAGGAATATGTACATTAATAAATAGTGCTGTGCAATGAGTAATCGTATCCAAAATAGATGTTTTTGTTTATATAATATATGTGTGGGCTGTGTATATTTATTATTATAAATATACTATTATTATTATTAAAAATATTATATTATTAATATTATTATTATATCCTACAGGGAACGTTCTATTTACGCCAAGAAAACTTTCCTGGCTAACCAAAAGGGAACGTTCTGAGAACCAAAAACTAACGTTCCGGGAACCAAAAATTGTTAGCTGGATCGGTTCCCTGTAGGTTAGGGGAACGTTCTGGAAACCTTCAGGGGACATTCCCCTAACATTGCGGGAACGTTCTCTATAGGTTCCCGGAACGTTCCCCTAACCTGCAGGGAATGTTTTCTTTACGTCAAGAAAACTTTTCTGCCTAACCAAAAGTTCTATATAACGTTCTATATAAGTTCCTAGAAGGTTCCCAGAGCGTTCTCCTAACCTCTGTAGTCTGATACCGCTGCTGTACTTCGGTAATCATCCAGCACCCCCGTGGCATCGAAGACGGACGGATATGGACCTCAATATCAGTACTACAAACATGTCTTGTTTTAAACTATTGTTTAATCGTTAAAGATAACCAGAGCACATTTAACTACCAGGACCATTAAAATAGATTGAATTATCCGTTAATATAACATTAACCATCATACCATATAACACATACATTTCTTAAGCACCAAATAATAATATTGGGTTTAAAAATGTAAATTTTAATTTTTACATAAATTAAAAGTGAAAAACATTTATTTGATTAGGATTACATTCGTTTCTTACCACTTAATGATGTGCTTCTCTCTTTTGGTCCGTAAACAAAAACTTCTTGGTTAATATCATGTTCTCTTCAGTTAGACTGGTAAAATATCTCTGAAATCACAATATTTACTCTCGAATATATATTAATTATAAGTAATTATTCAATAAAGAGATCGATAAACGAGTGTTAGTCAGTAAAACGAAATTTTGCGCGCGCGCGGCTTTATATGAACACAGGAGAGAAGCGCGTGCTGAAGAAGCGCGTGCTGGGAGCGCGTGCAGATCTTAGGATGCGCGGTGAAACACAAACAAAAGCAGTGTTTATTATATGCTTTGACTACGCTTATGGCAACGCTTAAATTTGGAAATATATTTTCATTATAATGCGACTTGACTACTTGTCTACACTTTAATATAAGCTTATTTCAGGTATGAAATTCTGCAAAAAAAAAAATTCTGATTCAAAAATACACATTTCAGCATTAGAATAATCAGAACCATCTGCAAAGTTTTAATTGTTTACATAGTTATTTGACAACTAAAAATAACTTGTAGGGAGCGTTTTAAACATAAAATGTAAAAAATAACCTACAGGGAACTTTCCTTCTTATTTGGTTCCCAAAAACATAACCAAATGGGAACCAAACAGGAACGTTAGGGAAACGTTCTGTGTTTGCTGGGTAGCTGGGGAGTATCATAAAACGTCTCGTCGTTCGGTACCCAATTTTGATTGTGTGCGTCATTTCTGTCTCTACATAAATACAGTAGACTACATGAATAACATCTCCAGAACTGCTCCGAGGGTTACTTCAAGAGCATTTGAGCGTTTCATTTGAGTAAATCTAT
>JAUMHE010000318.1:142041-156059 GCA_032359235.1 Enteromius mattozi
CTCCAGTCTTCAGTGTCACATGATCTTCAGAAATCATAATAATATACTGATTTACTGCTCAACAAACATCTCTGATTATTATCAATGATGGAAACAGTCGTGCTGCACAATATTTATGTGGAAACTGCCTTTCAACAGCTGTTATTAATCAACAATGCATTAAACTGATCAAACGTGACATTTATAAGACCTTTTGAACTTTCTATTAATTAAATAATCCTAAAAAATAAAAATGCATCAGTTTCCACAAACATATTGTTCAGCACAACTGTTTTCAACATTGATAATAATCAGAAATGTTTCCCGGGCAGCAAATAATCATATTAGAACGATTTCTGAAGGATCATGTGACAGTGAAGACTGGAGTAATGATGCTGAAAATACACAGAAATAAATTAGAGTTTAACAGATATTCACATAGAAAACCGCTGTTTGCAATTACAATAATATTTCACATTTTTACTATTTTTGATCAAATAAATCCAGCTTTGGTGCACATAAAATTGGTAATCATTCCAAATGATTAAACTTAGCTTTAAAATCCTAAATATATTCACACATAAATGTGCTGCATACGAGACGCACGTCACAACCAGCTGTAAATGGCTCAGAGTCATGCTCACAGACCGAGCTCGACTGGGATTTAGCATGAATCATCCATCAGCAGAGGACAGTGTGCAAGCAAAGACGAGAGACGCCCGCTCTGCCCGTCAGAGCCATGCAGGAAAGCTGAAGACGGAAGATCCCGGATCTCGAGGGCCGCTTCACACTTACTGAGCCGAGGGAACTCAGACCGTGGCCATAGAGCTGCAGTGAAACGGCACCGGATCTCTGCAGCTGACCGTTCACTGGCCTTAAGTGCTTTAAGTTCGACTGCTTGATGAAATTACTGTTGGCCACTGAGCCAGCGCTAACGCCAGAAAACACACGCTCCTTTTCACAGGCCGTTACGTGCAAGCTGCCTAAAGACTTAGCCAGCCTTGAATGTAAAGGGCTGTGAAAGGAAAACGTCAATCGTGAATATGAACGTCAGACTTGCTCAAGTCGCTTTACTGACTTTAAAAACTGAGTGAAATACCCACCTAGTGGCCCTGATGGATCCAAGGGAAGACCGAGTCCTTTTCCTTTTATCTGAGCTATATGGAAGATATTTTACAGATTATATAACACACTTACTGTTGATAGATTTACAATCCTGCACAATAATTACAGAATAATGCTGTTAAACAATAACAAATAAAAATCTAGGAAAATAAATAAAATTATGATCATCATTACTATATCAATTATCCAAAAAAAAAGAAAAAAGTAACACACATATATATATAATTATTAAAGTTAATATGTGATAAATGTTAATATATTAAAAAAAAAAAAAGAAAAATTATATATATGCATTATACAGAAAACATAATAAATGTTAAAATAAAATAATTATAAATATAATAATTTGATAAAATACAATATGTCTCTCACACACAGAGTATATACCCACACACAATATAAAATAACAAAAACAATATTTGTAAAATAGAAATCTTTACAAAATAAAATAAATTTATAAATATTAATAAGTGCATGGAGAAAAAGTAATAATAATAATAATAATAATAATAATAATAATAATAATATTATATATATATATATATATATTTTTTTTTTTTATTCTTTTTTTAATTAAGAAAAATATTTAACTAAAAAAAAAAAAAAGAAAAGAAAAAGCTACCTCAATGACCTTGATGTTGATTTGGAGTGAATTGTATTTTCTTCTATCCTGCAGATAAAGAAAAAACCAAAAGTTTAGTGTGATGAAAACATGTAAAAAGGCCAAAAAAAACCAAACAAATTTTGATGCATTAGATGCGTTGGTGTCTGATGCACAGACCGAGCGTCACATGCAGAGAGAGAAGCCGCAGAATGATTGGACATCCCTCCCATTACACATGATATTACAATCACGTCTGTTCACACGCATAGCATTTGATTCAAAATCATCCTTTAAAGCCTCGAAAGAGCTGCACAAAGCAGAAAAACACTCTAAGATGATTGGATGAAGAGACAAAAACCTTGATCATCGTCCTCTGACAGCAAACACACGAACATACATCAAAAATCATCCAGTAATGTAACGTGTGAGAAACTGTTTACTGAGTTAATGACTGGATTGTGTGCAGCGTTTTTAAATAAGAACAGATGAAGAGAGCAAAATACAATACCAACGCATGACATACATGATATAATCACAAGAGCTTGAGCAAAGTGCAGATAATGCACAGAGAGACAGCAAAGACTGACACATCAAGCCACAAGATGTTTACCCTGGTAAAACTCAACACGCTTCACAAATTAATCTGATCTCAAAGGAGCACAGTAACACTCCTGTGAAGTTTATTAATATCTATTAACAGCAGCAAGTGGCTCATAATGTTCATTACCACGGGAAATTATTGACTCAGACACTAATTACTTCAAGACAAAACCTAAAAGTAAAAATTTGGGGGAAAATAAATAAATAAATCAGCCACAAAACAAATACTATACGTGTTAACAGACGAACGTGGAACTTACTAACCTCATTATATAAATGTATATTCACTCATTTTATACAAATATTTGGTAACAATAAGGCCTCATTTGTTAAAATGAATGCATTGAAATTTTAATTATGTATTAAATTATGTATTAAATTTTAGTAAATGTACATTTTAATAATGTATTGGTAAATGCTGTGATTAACATTAAGATGCTTTAATGTGAACAATGAAAAATACTTCTAATGTAGTTAACTAACAAATATATAATTAACGAAGAATAAAATCCACAAAAAGAAAATCTATTTCAGATTCAGTTTCCAAAACAACATTTCTCTTTTAGTTTGACTTTATGTAATTAAATTGAAATTAATTCTAAATACCAAATAAAAACAAGACAAATCAAAATAAAACAAAAAACAAACCCAAAACTGATATAAATATATTTAACAGAATACATAAATAAATAAATAAATCTCTCATATTATATTATATTATATTATATTATATACACACACATACACATACAATTTTAAGTGTGTATAAATATAAACAATATATACATAGAAACAGGAGTTTGACATTTGTGCAAAGTTGCATTTAATTCAATTCTATTTGAAGTTTTTTCTTGGAATTGTGAAAACTACAGGATTATTTTTTGTGGTAATGAGCATTATGCTGTAAACAGATCATAAATGAATCAAACGAAGCTTGATCTCAGATTGACGGAAGCCTGTGATGTTTGTAAAGCATGATCCATCGAGACACTTACAGCGTGCTTGTCCAGAGACGGGCTAAGAGAGTGACGGGAGAAAGCATTTACAATCCCACCCCGTCTATACAGTAATGGATGGAGGGGAAGCCAAACAACATCCAGCAGAAGACAACGCTACAGAGAGCAGAGAGCAGCATGGCTAGCGGCCGTCTAGACACAGGGGCGAAATTCAGAACAAAAACAACAAGGGAGGAGGACAGGACTCGTCTTTCCCCACCGCTCACTGGATGGATCTGGAGAGCGAGTGAATCTGCATTCACTCCACTTCTGCCTGTTCACACTGACATTACAGCAGAAACCAAGAGGTGTTTAAACCCTCAGAATGCATTCAACCTCTGTGTACTATTGTACATTTCAAAGAATCATTCATTAGTATTTTCCCAACTAAAATCATATTGTATTTGTTCAGCAATTTCTCATTAATTAGTGAACGTTGTCATGTTATTACTGCATTTACCCCTTCATACATCTAAATGCATTACTCTTTTCAGTATTGTTGAGAAATTTTATGTAATACCATTAGTACATATTTATTTTAACGCCATATCAGCATCTTAGGCTATGTTCATGGCAAAAACTATTTTTTAAAATATATAACTTTTTATTATATAAAAAAAAATATATATATATATATATATATATATATATAACCTCAGGATTGCTCAAAAACAGTCCAAATTCTTGAAACATTTACTTAATATATTAAAAAAGGAGAGAAAAAGACGACTTTTTCGAACTTAATAAATACATTTTACAGAAACTTTCACTTCTAGATTAAAAAAAAAATAAAATAAAATAAATATATATATATAATTTTAGTTTTCCATGCTGCAATCATATGGTTCGTCATATATATTTTCATGCTTAACAAAATTCAGTTCCAAAAGGGTTTGGAGATATGAGATCATATACGTTTTACAAAAGTTTTGAAACTAATATAACATCATAATTTTAAAGAAACTATACATACCCAGGTCAAACTGACCTGAATGTGAAATGTATTTTTTTTTTCCATCCAAAATAACTAAAATTTTAAACAAAAGTCTACTTTAAGGGGATTTAAATTATTTACAAAGTTTCATTCCTTAAAAACTGAATTTTTTCCCCCCAGGTCAAATCAGACTCGAATGCATTATAATGGTTTACAGGTTTCTGATCTCTTTATAGGTGCTTCAATATTACAAAATGTTCATCTCTATTCTCCCCCTGAGATCAGATCCAGTCTGCGGTGCGAATGAGAAAAAGACTATCAAAGCAAAATGACCACAGTGTGTTACAACAACACAAAGCAGTTCATACACTTCATGCATGACAAATCAAGCACAAACATCATCCAACAACATCGTGCAAAGCAAACACTTTGTGAAATGCTTGGTTAGAACATCTACTTTGAGAAGATCATGCATGTTTGTTAGACAAAAAGGGCTGAAAACAATGTGTGAAGGTGGATTTCTACATGCATCTGACTGAAAAAAAAAAAAAAACACAGTTATGGTGAGACTTCTGGAGAGACACACTTTCAGAGATGCAAACAGGTAAGGAGGGGAAAAAGTGGATCGGGGTATGCCCCACACAGAATTTATTCTAAAGGATATTTGCTTTACACACTCATTTGTAGTTATTTTAAGGTATTCCAAAAAATATAAATGGCCAAAATTGAAGGTTTTCATTTTTTCTTTTTAAACGTGGTGCAACATTTTACAAAAATCAAAATTGAATATATCTGGATGTCATAAAAGATGAAGGCTATTTAAGGCAATATTGGCTTATTAGACAGTAATGCTAACTTAAATTGCAAAATGCTTGCCCTCTCTCACATCCAACACCTCAAATACATAAAATATTACCCTTTTTAGACATATTTCTAGGTAAAGAGTAAAAAAAATACTATGCAAAGTGTACTGAAAAAACAGGGGCTCGTTGCATAAACTTGCACTAAGGCAAGACAAACTTGGTTTTAAGGACCACAAAACTAGTCATAATGGTAACATTTTGGAAATTGAGATTCATACAAAATCAGAAAACTGAATAAATAAGTGTTTGATGAACCATTGATGTATGGTTAGTTAGGATTTGACAATATTTGTCCGAGATTGACAATCTGGAATCTGAGGGTACAAAAAAAATCTAAATATTAAAAGTTGTCCAAATGAAGTCCTTAGCAATGCATATTACTAATATACAAAGCAAACTAAAAAAAAAAAGAAACAGGGGCTTGTTGCATGAACTTAGTCACTAAGTTAAGACAAACTTGGTCTTAAAAACTAGTTTGGACAAGTAGGAGTTGCCAAGGAGTAATCAATACCAATCTACATTTTCACAACCTAAAAAAAAAAATATATATATATATATAATAATAATAATAATAATAGATGACTAACTTAAGACTAGTCTAAACAGTTTATGCAACCGGCCCCAGTTCTTTATTTACCCTGGTAAGATCACAGGGGACCTATTTTGATCTCAAAAAAAGTGAGCTGAAAGGTGAGGAGTTTCCAAAAAAGAAGTCTTGGCTTTGATTCTCAGCGAACAAGGGAAGCAGAATGAGTCTAAATGTTTAAAAAGAAAGGCACGAGATGAAATGAAGCCCTGCGGCAGCCGCATATCCGCACGCATGGCGTCTTACAGGACTTACCTGACGGGTGTCTCTCGCCCCGTCATTCTGCTACCATTTCAACGGCACACAACAGTCGGGCCACAGCGAGCCCAGCACACTGCAGCACTTTACTACCATTCTCCTGCTGTGTGATAAAAGGCTTTTGGAGTCTCTGGTCTCGCCGGCACGATCACTAACAGGAAGACTGATGTTTTTAACTCATGCAGTTAGTCTAACATGTCATGCACACATCATCACGAGAAAACCACTACATATGCATCTGATCCGACCGGATGAGTGTCTAACACGCTACTCTCTCCAGACGGTACAGGTCCACTGGTGCAGAGTCTTTAGTTCTTAACCCTATAAAGCTACCGGGCCTTTAAATGATGATCTGTTGCACAATCTAATCCATACTTCTGTCACCTGCTTGATAATTTAGACACTTTAAATGACTCTTTTTCTCAAGTAAGTGTCAAAATAATTAGTCATGTCTCCAGATGAACTCTTACTGGACTGAAGCAGCTCATCAATCATTTTCTAGAAGAATCTGATCATCAGGATCTTTTGAGGAGCTTTACTTTCACTGTTCCTCAGCAGAGCAATGATCTTCTCAAGCCTCCAAAACATCTCACATCTTCTGAGGAGCCTTTGTTTCTTCAGCTCTCCATAAGCACTGCATTATATTTTCGGATGATTTCTCATCACATCTCATCTTACTAAGATTGCTGATATTTCGATTATTTGTGACCCAGGACCATAAAACCAGTCATAAGGGTCAATTTTTGGAAATTGAGATTTACACATAATCTGAAAACTGAATAAAAAAAGCTTTTAATGAACCACTGACGCTTTGTTAGTTAGGATTTACAACCATTAGAAAACCTGGAATCTGAGAGTGCAAAAAGTTCTCAGCAATGCAAATTACGTTTTGATACATTTACTTAATATCCTAATGATTTTTGGCATAAAAGATAATTTCAACCCATACAGTCTATTTTTGGCAATTATACCCATGCTACTTAAAGATTGTGGTTCAGGATCACATTTTATGTCAGTATCTTCTGTACTATTATAAAGATCTCTTTGATTGACATTACAAGCATCAAAATTTCATGATATGAGCATCTGCAGCAAATAATGTTTTTTGCTCCGTCTGAGTCTGAATAAAATTGAGTGTTTTTTTCCCTCCATATTCTCACTATATCTGACTACATTTTCTGAGTTTCACGTCAGGCTTAAAATAGAATTAACTTGCTACATCATCTTGAATTCAGATTTCAAAGGCAGTTTGCAAAAACCAAAAGATCACAAAAGTCTAATAACCTACTTTTAAACTAAGGAATGAAGGCTAGTAAGACTTTTTTCTGAAATCATGGCAAAAATAATGAAATCCTGATAAAAATATGACTTTATTAAGTGTGTATTGAAATCAATCACAGACTGTAATGAAGGGTCAGGAGCAGATTTCCTCCACACTAGTGGACTCGTACCGTCAGGCCTCGATGGCTACATGTATATGGATGGACAGAAGAGTGGTGTAACAGAGAAAAACTTACGATATTGAACCCGTGGACGCTCTGGACTGCCTCTTACTCTTCAGAGCTCTTAGTTTATCGCCTTGCGTGAGTCCTCCGCACTCCTCTTCCTCTTCCTCAGTGTGCTAACCAATGAAAAACACAGCCTGGTTAACAATCGCTAAAACATCTGTTTTGCATCTTTTCCTATCTCAGCGGGCAGTTCTTGGCCTTGTAATTCAGCAAAGTGCATTAAACTTTATGCTGCTAGCCAAGACAAGACACTTAAATGGGGATGTTCCAGAATAAATAGATGTACTCACCATGTCAGAGGCCGCTTTCCTCTGCGAAATGTTCTTGTTTGTACCATTAATGGAGATATCTTCCACTCCAGACAGGATTCCAGCCACTGCTGCTTTACTCGAGCCGTTTTCCTGCTCGTTTATTTTTTGCCGGTACAAATCACCTTCTGTCCACAGACTCGTCTGCTTTCTGTTACATTAAGGCATGTATTAATTAGCATTAGGGCTTTTAAAGAGATTCAGACTGGCCTAGAGACACACTGCTTTGTATCAAAGTGCGCGTGGAAGACTCACTCGTCGATGAAGTTCTGCTGAGGTCCGATGATCGAACCGGGTCTGCAGATCCTGATCCAGGCGATGGCTTCCGCTGCAGTCAGTCTGAAGTGTTTCATCATATAACAGCCAATCAGTGTCCCCGTTCGGCCCAGACCAGCTGAAACACAGGTTAGGCCTGTTAAGATCTTACTTCAAGACACTGGAAAACTGCACCTGGAAGACTCTGATGAACTGAGGTGGATTTGCTGTATCTTGCAATAAAATTAATGCAACAATTATAAGGTGGCTTTAGCTGTAAATTTAACATGGCTGTAACATTTAAAGCATTTAACACAGCGCACTGATGCAGGACGCCAGATTGCGTAATGAAGTCTATTAGAATGCATTTATATAAGCCTAAAATTCAAATATGAGTGCAAAAGATGAATTAGCCTCTGACATTTATACTATATGATTTTGTTTAGCAATTTCACACCAGGAAGAGTGCTTTTCCCCCCAATATCTGCATGAATGCAACCATGATATAGATTTTATACAGCAGTTCAATAAACAAGAAGTTAATACTGTTAAATTTTAGACAAGTCAACACTGAAACTATTTTTGTTTGCAAAATTGGACAATCAAAGCAACAGCAAAACTTTGAGCGTCTCTAATCAACACATTCGTTACAGTGATTCATTACTGAATGAATCAAGCGAGTCAATGACTCAGTGACTCATAAAGAGCCACTTGATTGGGTTCAGCCATTTGAACAAATGAGATGAATGAATTTTAATTAGTTTTATAGATTATTATTTCCTTCTTAAAATAAAATATATATAATATTTCAGTATTTATAGTAAAAAACCCATTTAATATATTATTTATGCAAAATAGAATAAAAATATTTATTTCTGACGCTTTTTTAATTTCATCCAACACAACAATGATCTTTTGTGGGTAATTTCTCAGTCAAAACTGATGTTTAATTAGCTTAATCATGTAATTAGATAGGCACATATTTCAAGATCCGATGTCTTCACGTGACCCCAACCTTTGCAGTGAACAGCAATGCCTCCGTCAGCATTCTCGCAGATGTTCAGGAACTTGGTGACGATGGCGTCGTTGGGCGTACTGCCGTCTACGAAGAACAGGTCGTGGTGTTTGAAGCCCATGTCTGTGAAACGCTTGGCATCGTACATTTTCTTGTTGAGCCGGATGATGGTGGTGATGTTGTGCTTCCTGAAGTAAGGGAAATATGCTTCAGGGGCATGAAGAGGGTATCCTGCAGGGGGAGGAAAGAAAATGAGAAAGGTGTACAAATCTGTACATAATCCCAGCTCTCATCTCAAAGCACTGGTATAATGGGTAAACAAGCCAAACCATACGCACCATTCTCAATTTTGCTCTTTGGATGAGGGCCGCTGAAAGCCAAAAACTTCCCTGGAATTATCCAGTTGAAATCTCCATTTTCTGCCCGCTGGAAAAGACATTAAAGCATCATCAGTGAATGGCTAAACTCTTTTTCTCCAGGTTTTAAAACAAGTCTGAAATGCATGTTTGCCTAAAACGGTTTGCAGTACAAATCAGTGTGTGATGCATTAAAATAATATGGCAAAACGAGCAGTTTTAATTAGCTAAAATTAGCTGGAATGTGGATGAGGCTGGAAGCTAGACCCGTAGAATTTACAAATTGCAAACGGCAAGAAAAAGGTACACATCAAGGAAAACTCACCTCATAATGTTCATATTCCTCCACATTAAACTTTGAGAAATCCAGCCAGCCGAACTCCAGGGCCTGAAACACACAACATGCAATCAGCAGGAATAATAAACCAGCAAAACACGCTTCGGAGAAAGACTCTGGATTACCTTGTGAACGGCCAGCAGACAGTCAAGGATATTCAGATTGTACATGCAAGCTCCAAAAGATGCATCTCTGTTGAATGCAACGGAAAAATTAAAGATTTACAAATCTAGAAACTGACCAATGCATAAAAATGCATGTACTTAAATAACAAAGGGGATATATTTCAATTACCGAAAAGGAAGATAAGACGCATTTTGAGAGACCAGAAGGCTGTACGCTTCTTCTGGCGTTTTCTGTAGATGCATTACCTATGAAAGACGGCATATATTTGATCATTCCTTCGCGGTGCACTTTCAATGAAAGCCAAAAAAGCCGGATCAGAAAACTTACAGCATAAGAGCCGATCAAATATGCAGCATTGGCTTGTTTCTTTCTGTCACCGCAGGTATAAAACACAATCGTCTTCTTTGCAAGAGCACAAGACTGTTGAATTAGAAGAGCACACATTTATAAACACAGCATCTTGCATTCAAAACCAAATATTTACAAAACTCAAAAACATAATATACTTTATTTATTAGAACAGTGTAATAAAGCGTCATTACCTTCAGCTTTTTGTTGAGTTTGCAACAGAAGCGATAAAACATGGCCAAGTTGAGCGGGCCAAAGTCTGCATAGAAGCTGTTCAAACATAAAAATCAAAGAGGTCATTGATAAAGGTCTAGTACGATCCATAAAAACCATATGCATATTTAACAGACTGCCCTATGGGGAAGAAAACACTTAATATCAAACCTTTAGACAAAACGAAAAAAAGTTTGCATGAGCGTTTTATATTATTTAGTCTAGTTTATGGCTCATATAATTTAAAACACTGAGAATATAGAAAAAGAAAAGCTCAAAAATATGCAATTTTTGATATTTATGATGAAATTCTTTATAATAGTATAGCACATACATAAAGTGATATAAATGCCACTCTACATCTCTAATAATGTCTTATACGTATGCATAACGCAATGCAATCCAATGCTGATTGAGAGATGCACAATGACGATGATCATTTAGAGCCATTATATGCATCATATGATATTTTATAATGTTTCATTTATTATAATCATGAGTCATTTGAATGGATTTCAGAAGTAATGCACAATTAGACTCTTACTTCTCATAGGAAAGCTCTTCATCGATGCAGAAACAGTGTCTGTCAGGAGTGCTCTTCACCTTCTGATGAAGAATAGCAAAATACAGCTGATCTGAAAAACACAAGAAACCAAGCTAGACTTTAATCTCTCATTATGACTCTACTTCCTACAGATTTCAAGCAGTCTTTGAATGTAAACACGCGTGAGTCAATGCATTTGAATCCCTGTACCGGAAGTGGGTTCTCAGACAAACCCCGAGGCAATAAAACATGTGCACTATTAAGAAGAAAACAAAGCAATATGAGACTCACCTTCAATGAACTCGATGCAGTTTGACAGATCGCATGTTTCTATTATAACGCTGTTCCGGAGCATTTTTTAAACCTGGTTTAAAGTTAAAGACTTCTCGCTAATCTAAAGCCAACATGCATTTACACATTCAACCAAAACAGTACAATTTCCGTCGACACTTTATAAAGAAATCAAATTTAAGCAATGCATCGAATTAAAAAAAAAAAAAAAAAGGCAAGATAATACTTTTTACTTGACGAAACTGTTTATGCAATAAAACCTGCGTTAATAAAATAAAATAACAAGTATGCCTCTGTGTACATAAAATAACACCACGCGACACAAGCGATCTTTCTCTCGCATGAAGTCTGAATAAAGTTCAGCGCAGTTTAAATCCAACGCGACGTTAAAGCCTTTCCCGCCTCCTGATTGGCTGACGGTCGCAACACGGACACGTCAATCAGACTAAGCTCCTCCCCCCAGATTTTAAATCGAACAGCAAGCAGCGTTCGCCTCTAATTGGCACGCTGCCCAAGCCGTTGCTAGGAGAGAAGAGCCGATCAGCCAATAGGATCTCATTCTGCTCTGACAGAACGCTTTGATCCACTTTCGGTGATTTACATCCTGCGAACGGAACAAAGAAACCCATTCCGTCTCCACACACACACCTTTATAAGTTAATAATGCCATCCTGATGTATAATCAGCGCTAATCTCGACACATACAGCACTTAGTTTGTGATTTGGTCTCGTGTTTCGCGTTAAAGCGAAAATTCGTTGCTATAAACCGCCAAACAAACCCTGACAGGACTTGTATGACAGCGCTTCACGGCGGTTTAGCCCTTTAAGAACGCTCTGGTCGCGTCTGTAGTTTGTTTACCTGTGACACGAAGGTAAATATCGCTCTTGGACTCCGTCTGGTCCCTCAGAGACGCGCAGAGCCTCTTCCTCGACTCGCTCCGTCGCTCGCTCTTGCGCTTCATGCTTTCTTACGCGCGAAAAGATGGCGTTTCAGGCGCGAGCGTGCAGGATTTGCGCTTTAGTTTGCATAGTCCTGCTTCTAACGGCTCCATGCGCCGCAGACTAAAGTATATTTGAGCCAGTTGTCCTGCCAGTGACGTAGAGCAGGCAAGTTTCTAAAAGCCTTGCGAGTGACGTCACTGCGCCACAACATCCGGGCACCCGCGGAACTTTAACCCGTGCAGGGACTCTCGCGCAATGCAAAAATCGAGAAACTAAGATTGGTTTTGAGATTATTTGCATTATATTTTCATGTTTAAAACACATTACCATAACGTAAAAATGATGATTCAAGTTGTAAAGTATTCTGAATAATGGAAATGTGTGCTGTGTACGCTATAATTTAAGCAAATTTAATAGTTTCCTCCTTTAAACTAATAGAATAGTTTTTTATATATACATGTATGTACAGTAATTGTGATTACTGTACATGCAAAAAAATAATATGGGAAATATTTCTGCAAAGTGGTAATTATTGGTGTATAATTTAACCAGATGTACAGTTTTACAGTAAAAAAAAAAAAATAATACAGTAAGAATAATTTAAACAATCTCCAATGTAAAAAAAAACATAATTTCTCACATTTCTTTGTGAAATAACTGTAAAGTATTTACACAAAATGCTAGCATTAGTTGCATAGTCTTTATTTTTTAATAAATATTTATTATAAAATGCTTTTACTGTTTTGCAAACAAAGCACAATGTAAAAAAAACCTTTATTTTCTTTATGCAAAATATACATTTTTATATTAATTTACGACTTGGACATGTTAATATGACATTTACACCAAAACAAGTTTTTTTACTCAATATGATAATGCGTTTCTGAAGAATTCTTGTTATGCAATGTGTGTAACGTAACATATATAATCATGTGCTCTAGCAGTCGAATGGCTTGTTCCTATGAAACATAAATATTATATAAAAACAACACTATATACAAAAACAATATCGAGCCATTATAGAGTTCAAACAAAGACCAGCATTGCATTATAACAGCTACAAGCTTCTGCTTTTTCCTCTAGACATCAATGATTTTGGGCGAATCGCTGAAGTCCAGCGTCTGAAGGCCTGCTAACTGAAGCAACCAGTTGATGGGCATGTGGTCCAGCCGGTTCATGTCAAAGTGGGCGAAATGAACCTCTGGACCTGAGAAATAAAACACAAAATGTTCAGATCAAGTCAGGATATAGACATGAAAGCTGAATGAGAAATCGTATGACCTGGGCCTATAATCAGAGCTCCGCCCTGCTGCAGCGGATCTCCCTGGAAGTCAAACACAGGGCTGGTCATGGCACGCCACATGCTCCTCAGACTCCCCACGAGTAAACCTGACTTCACATGAGGACTGCTGGAAGCTACAACCGCAAAGGAAAATCACTCACATTCAATCAAACGCATCATTCTTTGGCATTCACATTCAAAAGAAAGCTACAAACCCGATTCCAAAAAAAGTGTACAAAATTTGGAATAAAATCTGAATGCAATGATGTGGAAGATCCAAATGTCAATATTTTATTCAGTATAGAACATAAATGACATGTCAAATGTTTAAACTGAGAATATGTATCATTTTAAGGGAAAAATAAGTTGACTTTAAATTTCATGGCATCAACACATTGCAAAAAAGTTGGGTCAAGGCAATGTTTACCACTGTGAGGCATCCCCTCTTCTTTTTACAACAGTCTGGGGGCTGAGGAGACAAGTTGCTCAAGTTTAGGAATAGGAATGTTGTCCCATTCTTGTCTAATACAGGCTTCTAGCTGCTCAACT
>JAUMHE010000318.1:194039-214565 GCA_032359235.1 Enteromius mattozi
ATATTTCTGTATATATATATATATATATATATATATATATATATATATATATATATATATCTGAGAAAACCTTCATTAAAAGAGTTAAAGTGTTTTTAAATAAAGTAAATAATGTTTTTTATAGTAAAAAAAATTACAATCTGACAAAATTCAGTAAAAGTAAATATTTTCTGTAACTGTGGAATATTTAAAATCTCACAAACATAAAGTAAAAATGATTTTAAATGAAGTAAAAAAAAAACCAAAAAACCCAAATATATATATATATATGTGTGTGTGTGTGTGTGTGTACAGCTGCTCACTGTTTTAAAGGTTCATAAATCAGCTAAATCATGTTGCATTAAATGTAAATTAAATATAACAGCAGACTAATTGTGTGCATCTCTAAATAATTTAGTTTATAATTGGAGCAAATAATTGTCTCTAGATGTCTGGCAAAACATTTAGTGATGGCCTTGATTGTAAATAAAGGAACAATGTTTCTGTAATTCTAAAGATACAAAAAGTTTTCATTTACAGTTCATTTAGTCAGTCAGAAAAAGCTCAGTTAATCATCATAATAGTCAGTGATTTATTGATTGCATGCACAGTTATTGATGGAACCAAATCTGTGCATCACTGCACTTTACAGCATCAGCTGGTTACCATGGAGAACAACTGACTAATCACCAGCCCGTCACAGAACGATGCTGTGTGTGTGAAGGAGTCAGTGCGTGGCTTTCAAATGCTGTATTGTGATAGTTTGATGAACAGCACACCTGGTGTGGTGCATATTTAAAAAGCGTTGTGTCTTTTGAAATGCAAATGATCAGGCCTCCCTTTGAGAAACTGGGTGAATTGACTGATTGTTTTCCATCCTCGTCAGTTATGGCCGTTTAAATTGTTTTCTGTATCCAGGCAGATTTCTAATTCAGGCTCGGATGCAAGTATTAAACGTAGGCAAATTGGCTCGGTGTTTATTAAATCATGCATTCTGTGTCCCGTCCAGAACCGCCACCGTCTGGAAGAACCTGAACCCGTTCTGGGGCGAGGAATACACCCTTCACCTGCCGATGGGCTTCCATACGCTCACCTTTTACGTCATGGATGAAGACACCATCGGGTAACAAACATGCTCAGATTCACCGCAGATTCATGAGAAACAGAGAAGTGAAAAATGCATGAGGTTAGATGAGTAAACCAACAGCAGTGTAACACATTTAGCTTGTGGGAACATTGAGAGGTAGATGCATTTCTAAAACGTTAAAACATTACTTTTACCCAAAATTGAACTTTATCTGAATGTTATTTTTTCAATATTCAAAGAACAGCTATTATAAAGTTATTTAAAGGTTATTAAAAACAACAGCAACAAAAAACGTTTCTTACAACATTCTACTAACTTCATTTTCACCCAAAAATATGTAAGCAATAAGGTACTCGAGGCAGTGCTGTATCGTGAATAAATCATGGCTGAAGGGCGGAGATTATTTTTAAGGATACAGCACTGCCTCGAGTACCTTATTGCTTTTATTAAACAGTTACCACACAATAAAACAAAAACGTTTTCTGTCTTTAGTTTAAAAACAGAATGATTTGCGGCACAGCGCGAGATTTCAAGCGTCATTAGTGTAAACTGATGGACATATATAATCATACCTAAACAGAAAACTAATAGATGCAGTAATATTCGCTCCTCACGTGGGAAACGGCGAGCATTCACAGACGCACACTGCAAACACAACGTATCTCCTCGCGAGAAGCTTTTATTACACAGGGAAGGGCGTGGTCTCAAAATTAAAGATGAAATATTCAACGTAGCGCCCGCAGGGGTCACTCATACTTCATTAAATAGATGACAGACATTTAATTTAGCCAAAATACATAATAGACTGAACAGTTTGATGCTGTATTAGTGATTGTTTATGTTGCTACGGGTGTTGCTCAGTGATTTGGTGAAGCGGTCATAGCCGTACTGTATCGTGAATAAAACACAGCTGCTGACCAATCAGAATCCAGGAATGGAACTAACCGTTTTATAAAACATAATAATACGTTATTTGAACATTTATTTTTAAAAGTCCAAAAATGTTGAGACATGTTTTCGATTTGTATAAAATGAAACTAAAGGACTTTCAAATATTTTATCACTAAGTGCAAATAGCCCACCTTATTGGCAGTGGCTATTTACACTAGCTCCGCCCATCAATGTGTGATTGGTGGTCATCAGCTCCAGTGGTGCAGATTCCCCCTTTTTATGAATTTTGTTCTTCCTTTTTAAATTTCAAATCACATCAGAAAAGCATTTATTGTCAATAAAAAAGGATTTACGCCCATGGGTGTAGGGAGTGCTTTATCGTCCCATTAATAAAGACTATTCAATAATTTGAATTAAAATTAACATTTGCACTCAAAAAATTGCATTCTGTTTTAGAATGTACTTCAATACTGAGGTGCAGATAACTTCCACTTGCAATAAGTGGTATAAATAGCAGAAAATGCTATTTGCACTTAGTGTGAATAGCATATCACAAAAAATGCTGCTATTTTTACCTGGTCTAAATATAATTCATAGCTATTTTCACTTGGTATAAATAGCCTCTATCAGTATTTACACTTAGTGCAAATAGCCGCTGCTATATTGTATTCACAATAGAACACAGAGAACAAAATATATATTAAACTGACAAATGGACACTTTTATCCATTAAATGAGCTCATTTCAAATTTGATGCCTGCTACAGGTCTCAAAAAAAGCTGGCACGTGGGCAACAAAGGGCTGAAAATGTAAGAAATTTTGAAAAGAATCAGCTGGGAGAACATCTAGCAACTAATTAAGTTAATTAACATCAGGTGTGTGACATAAAAGGGATGTCTTAGAGAGTCTCTAAGAGGTAAAGATGTGCAGAGGCTCTCCAATCTGTGAAAGAGTGCGTAAAAAGATAGTGGATACTTTCATCAATGTCAAACTGCAAAAGCTTTGCAAATCTCATCTTCTACAGATTCAGAGAAACTGTAGAAATCTCTGTGTGTAAGGGACAAGGCTGAAGATGCTTCGAGCCTCAGACGACATTCATCACTCATCACATGATTCTGTCATTGACATTACTAAATGGGCCCAGGAATACTTCCAGAAACCACTGTCAGTAAACACAATCCTCCGAGACATCTGCAGATGACAACTAAAACTCTAAAAGAAGCCATATGTGAAGATAGTCCAGAAGCTCATCGTGTCCTGTGAGCCAAGGGTGTTTCAAAGCGAAAAAGTGTTCTAGGGTCAGACAAGTTGAAATCACAGATGCTGTGTTCTCTGGGCTATAGAGGAGGAGATCTTCAGCGTGTTATGGCTTGGGCAGCTTCATGTTTTGGAAGGCACTATGAATGCTGTAAGGTATATAAAGGTTTTAGAGCAACATATGCTCCCCTCCAGATGATGTGTATTTCAGGGAAGGTCTTGTGTATTTCAGCAGGACAATACTAAACCACATACTGCAGCGATTACAACAGCATGACTTCTAGTAGAAGAGTCTGAAGCTGAAGCAGTCCAGATCTTTCACCTATAGACATTTAGAGCATCATTAAATGTAAAATACGTCAAAGATGACCACAAACTCTTCAGCAGCTGGAAACCTAAATCAGGCAAGAATAGGACCAAATTCCAACAGCAAAACTCCAGAAACCCATAACCTCAATGCCCAGACATCTTCAAACTGTTTTGTAAAGAAGAGGAGAGGCTACACCGTGATAAACATGACCCCGTCCCAATTATTGTGAGACTTGTAGATTTGAAATGAGTTCATTTTGTGCATAAAACAGTTTAAACATTTACGTTCTCTATGTTCTATTGTGAATAAAATATTGGCTCGCGTGATTTGAAAGTCTCTTAGTTTTCATTTTATTCAAATTTTAAAAAAACGCCCAACATTTCCGGAATTCAGGTTGCAAAATGTTCTTCCAACTTTATTTTCATCCCAAATAATATTTTTAATATTCTTAGAATAAAATTAAGTTTCTTCTTGCAATTCGAATGTTATTTAAAGGTTACTAAAATATTACTTTTTGCAGTGCTTTTAATAAACGTATTGTCATCAAAAATATATTATTTGAAAATTTATTTTTTCTTATTCTGATCATGTTAACATTTCTAGGTTTCTTGTTGTGATTATAGCATTATTTAAAGGTTACGATTACATTTCTTAAATGTTCCAATTTTCCTTTTACCCAAAATATAACATTCTTTAATATTTTAAAAACTTTAAAATGTTGTTTTCTTGTTCAAATTATAACATTATTTAAAAGTTACAAACTAACTTTATTTTTACCCAAAATATAAGGTTATTCGAAAGCTTATTTACAATATTCAAAGAACATTAAAATGCCCAGTTTCCCTCTGGTTAAATGATTAAAATGTTAACAGTTACAAAAACCTTTTTTAAATGATCTAATAATGTAATATTGTAATAATCTTAGAATGTTGAGAATGACATTTTGAAAATGTTGTCATGACAACATCATGAGAAGGTATATCAAATATGAATAATAAGAGTGTTTTGTGCTCACTGGTTCTGGTCTTCTGCTGGTGTTTGTGTTGTGGAGCCCGTGATGAACTCACGCAGTGTTTGCACATTCACACACAGCAGAAGATTCACACACACAAACACACAGATGGTGTGATGACCACGTCTGTGCTTCTCCTCTTTGTTTCTTCCGTTCGACTGTAGATCTGTTTGTTTATCTGTGTTTCATAATGCATGCGTTGATGAGTTGCTGGAGTTGAGGATGATCATGCTGTTGGTTTAATTTGAAAATCTTCTGAATATTAACACAACTCTCATGTCGTTTTTCATGCCGCAGTCATGATGATGTGATTGGTAAAATCTCCCTGAGTAAAGACGTGATCGCCGCTCAACACAAAGGTAATAACTTTTCTACAGAGAATAACAAGTGTGCAGAAAACACACACATTCAGCACAAATTAAAACCGGATTATTTTCCCTATTAGCAAAACCCAAATACATTACATACAGAAAAGCTGTAAAATTGCATTTAAATTGAAATAAAACATTAAAATGTAAATAAAAATGTATATCAAAATTAATTAAATATATATATAAATTTATATAAAATAATTTTATTTTTAACAAGTAAGTTATATATAATATGAAATTAATATACAGTAATAATTTAAATATATATATTATATTTATTTACTATTTGTTTTACTGTTATAATCACTTTTATATTGCTAGTATGCTACTTTATTTATTTATTATAGTCATTTTTATTATGCCAGTTTTAGCTTTTTTTATTAATTAATTAATTTATTTATTTATTTTACTATTAGTCACAATACTATTATGCCACTTTTGATTTTATTTATTTCTAATTTATGTCTTTAATTATTATAGTGACTTTTATATAACAATTATGGCACTTTTGTTTTATTTATTTATTTATTATAATCACTTTTATATTACTATTTATGTTACTATATATATAATGAAATTTGTTTAAGCTTCAGTTACTTTATTACATCAAAAGTGCAACAAAAAAGTATATATACTGTATATAGTATATATTTAAGTAACAATATTTTATTATGGTTTAAGTTTTAGTTAACCAATAATTCAGATCACCATGGCAACAGGAACAGTCATCTCACTGTATGTTTCTGAGCCAGAATGAGAAGAGTATGTTAAACTACTGAAACTAAAATGACTTGGCACAGTCTTTGTGCTAAATCCTAAAACATTAGCTATTAAACTGAACACAGTGTTTAAAATCACCCGTGGAGCGGAGCAGTGGTTATTTTCATCCCAAAGTAATGCCCTCCGCTGAAAGGCAGGAGTTATGAGTTATTACGGGCACATGTGTGATGTATGAGCGACCGAGCCGCCCTGCAGTGGGCTTCATGTTCTCCCAGCATGCACTTGCCCTGCATGATTCACTGCAGCCTGTCAGGACTGACTCACCCCTCACCCACGGGATCATGGGAAGCGCTGGGCTCCGTGAAAGTCTCCGATGAGAGATGCACATTTACAAACACCAAATACACATCATTTTGTGTATAATACGCAGCAAGAGCTTAAGCATACTCTATGCTTGAGATACTGTATCCCACAATGCACTATGCATGATCTGACAAATGAGCTGCACTATTTTTAACATCACCTTTTTTGACAATTGTTTTTGATCATGCTGCCAAAATCTCTGAAATGTGACAAAAGCAGATTTTTAGAGCCGCTGCATTTAGCATGCAATAAATCTAAATACGATCTCTATATAAAATGTAAAAAGCATGCATTGATAAATGTGCTTGATTCAGTGTGTGGCATCCAGTTATCATCTCAGAAATATGCAATATTAAAAATTAAATTAATTATTTTATATTTTTAAATCAATATAAAATATCAAGTCAGGACAAGATTGACAGCAGGTTAATTAAAGATAACAAAAACAGAAACTAAAACCACAAATCTTTACTTGAAATAAAATAAATGTTAACTGAAATTAAATAAAATTAAATACATAAAAAGGTTAACTATCAAAGCAACTTATCTCATTTTAATTGAGTTGAAATTGATGTACTTAAAGCTGCAATAAAAATATTAATAAAAATATTATAACTATATAAACATGACAAAACACACAAACTAAAAATGTAGCTAAAAAAAAACTTAATGCACAGGATTTTTTTTTTTTATAATAATAGTATGTAATTGATACTTGATATTTGCCACACTGGAAATGAAAGGTTTGCATTGCATTGCATTGTGGGATACAGTATCTTCAGTGCATTCTGGTTGTATAGTCTGGTTTAATGCAAACATTAAATCTGTGTATGGTTTACAGTATGCGTGCTATTCTGAACACATGCGATGAGTCTTTTTCTGAAGTAAGTGAAGCTCTGTGTGTGTTTTCCTGCAGGTTTGGATAACTGGCTGAATCTGACGCGTGTGGATCCTGATGAAGAGGTCCAGGGGGAGATTCATTTGTCTCTGGAGCTGCACAGAGACGCTCAGAGAAGCAGCCTGCACTGCCACGTCATCGAGGCCCGGTGAGGACCTGAACAAGTATAATGTGTTCTGTAACAGCTTTTAATTCCTCTATTGTAAAGCGCTTTGGATGAAAGTGCATAAGTGTTATATTGATGCTGCAGCTGTTTCTCAGTCGGTCTGAATGTGTTTATGTGGTTACAGTGATTTGGCTCCGCGTGATATTTCCGGAACCTCTGATCCGTTCACCAGAATCATCTACAACAACCTCAGTGCTGAGACATCGGTGAGATCTTCTGTCTCCATCCACGCTGTTACTCTATCGCTACAAAACACACAAAACACACCATTAAAGCACGCTTTTGCATGCTCAAGACATTGACAGTACACACCAGAACAAACTGCTCGGGTGCAGTTTTCACTTCCATCCTGCTTCTTATATTGAATGCCATGATTTGAAGAAAAAATGCCAAAATCTTGTGATTTTTTGCATAAAAATGAGCCCCGCGCTTTTTGTTTGCTGTGCGAAATTTGTGATTATATATGAATATGACTATAAAACAAAATAATAATCATCATCATTGTTTTATTATTTTTTTATTTTTATTTTTATTATTACCAAATAAAATATTAAGCAATATAAGGAATATTGTAATGTTCAATTTAAAAAAGAGCATTTAAGGAAAACATTTATTTTTTACAGTAAAACTGTAAAATTACAATACTAATATTTATGACTTAATATGTTGTGCTTGTTTGTAGGGCCAAAATTGCCCCCACATTTTGTGATTATGTATCAATATGATTAATAAAAATAGTTATTATTATTAATACACCATAAATAAAAAAAATAAAAAAAAATAAGAACAATTGCTATTATAATATTTCACTGTAAAAAAAATAGTATTCAAAAAAAAAATAATAATCATTATTATTTTATTTTTCAGTACTGTAATGAGTACAGTAAGTATTGTAAACTGTAAGATTGTAATAATAATATTTTTGACTTAATATCTTTTCTTGTGCTTGTTTGTATGGCTCAGCAATTTGGCCTGAAATTTTGTGATCAATAATAACAATAATAACAACAACTTATACAACAACAATACTGTAAAGTACTAATATTTCCGACTTCTTCTTAGTATTGCTAAATAAATATGAAACAATATCACTATTAAAATGAAAACAATAAAGTTAAAGTTCTTTCATGATCAGTGTGTGGTATTAAAATGAATTCTTCATAAGCGTGTGTGGCTGTAAGTCTCATAATAGCAGTCTGTTTGATCAGATCATAAAGAAGACGCGCTTCCCGCACTGGGATGAGACGCTGGAGCTGAGTTTGGATGAAGGTGATGATGATGATGATGATGATGGTGGGAGCGTGACGGTGGAGGTCTGGGACTGGGACATGGTGGGCAAGAACGACTTCCTGGGAAAGGTGAGCTGACAGTCGTTGATTGTTCTACTATTAATTTTAATCATATTAAAGGGTGTCATATTATCATATTATATTATGATGTTGCTAAAAAGAACATTATTTTGTGTATTTGGTGTAATGCAGTGTGTTTATGCGGTTTAAGTTTCAAAAAACATATTATTTATTCCATTATTAATTTTGTTGACGAATAATTTTCATCATAATGTTTTTTCACCGACAAAAACGAGACGATAACGAATGAAAACTAATTATAAATGACAAAAACTATGACGAAAATCTGTTGACATTTGACGATTTGGGAAGAGATTAATTCAGAATGAATCTGCTGCGTGGTTCAGAGGTTAGATGCGTACATGAACTGTATCATAGCCTGTTGATCTATCCTGTGGGACATAAGCTAACATACACTTGCTGCACGTCTCAGAAAACATTCAATAATATCAATATATGGGATTAAGAGAAGAGACACTGAAGCGTAAACACACAGAGAGCGTCTCACACAGCGCATGTAAGTTACTCTAGAATGGAGAATTAGAGTCGATTTCATATGAAGGAACATGTATCGGTACATTGCATTCATTGCATCCGTATGTATTCAGTTTTAAAGGGATAGCAGCCTAATTTAGTTGCTATTCTCCAAGTCACTAATGTTAATCAAGCAACAAAAGAAAAATCACTCACTGCTCTTGACTGAATCACTTAGTACTTAGTGGTCCTAAAGACAATGATAGCATGTTGTGAGTCACCACAGTTAAATCAGTGTCTATCATGATAAAACCTTTAATGATTTTGGAAATTTTAGAGAAATGTTTAATAATTGCATTACACTGTAACTAAACCCATTAGATTATAGTCGACTAAATTCAAAACAATTCAGATGACTAAAATATGACTAAAACTAAATCAAAATTTGCTGTCAAAAATGAACACTGTTTCCCGTGTTGCATCGTGCCTTGTAAACATGACATCATGTCTGCATTCGTGATCAGAGAAACAACAAGCATTAATGCATTAAAAAAACACTGGAAACACTAAGATGCACATCAAATCTGAAGATGAGAAGATGAGAAATGGGTGTTAACTACAAAGGAAACACATTTTTCTCAAACACTTTGACCATTGTGTTTCTATTGAATGTTAAAGGCATTGCTCCCCTAAAATGATCTTTTACTCACCCTCATGCTGCTTGGATCCAGTATGTGCTTGTTTCTTTAGCACGAGTACAGGATGATGATGATGTGTGTGTTGGTGTGTGTACAGGTGGAGATCCCTCTGTCGTGTCTGCACAGATCTCCTCCGATGCAGGGCTGGTTTCGCTTGCTGCCACCGGGAAACACGGAGGACGATGCCGGGTGTGTGTGTCTATGTGTGATGGTGTGTGTGTGTGTGTGAGGGTGAGAGTGGTTTGGTTTATATATCCAGGGGGGGACTTAAATCTGAATTCACACAGACTCATGGGGACTCGTGTCATGGTGGGGACCTAAATTGAGGTCTAATGGGTACAAAAGCTTATAAACCATACTGAATGGGGGTTTTTTTTTTGAGAAAATAAAAGTGCAGAAAGTTTCCTGTAAGGGGTAGGTTTGGGTGTAGAGTTGGTGTATGACGATACAAAATATAGTTATATATAGTATATAGTATATTACATAGTATATAAACCATTACACCTACTGTATGTAGAGTCCCTACAAGGATAGCTGACCAGACGTGTGTGTGTGTGTGAGTGTGAGAGAAGGTGTGTGTGTGTGTGTGAGGGTGTGTGTATGTGTGCATTTTTGTGACTCAAATGTGTCACACACAGGTGTGACATAGGTATAATAAGGAGAAGGTGACTTTTCTGGACAAAAAGCTTATAAATCATGCACAGTGAGTAAAAATGCCTGTAGTTTCCTGTGATGGGTACGTTTAGGTGTAGGGCAATATCACATACAGTTAGGACAGTATAAAACCATTATGCCAGTGGAGAGTCCCCATTAAATACAAATACCAATGTGTGTGTGTGTGTATGAGTGTGTGGGTGAGCATGTGTGTGTGTGTTATACAGCCACATTCATTAGTCTCATTGTGTGTGTGTGTGTGTGATGGTAATTGAATTTAGTGACAAGCTGCTTTCACGTCACATTAGAGAAGAGAATTGACCAGGGTCAGTAATTAACTTTTCCATTAAAGGAATTGATTTCCCGGGGCATTTATTTCATTTAAAAGGGCAGTTTTGTAATTACCTTATTAATTGTATCTGTGTTTTCTTTAATGCCAATTACTTCAGTCAATCAGCTTAATCTGTTACCAATAGCAACCATCTGTTAAAAATGGTATATAAATGATCTATTTAAAAAAAAAACAGGAACTCATTACAGGGTAGGGCTGTTTTTGGAGTTAAACGTCACGTCATATTCTGGTGACAAACGCATTAGATTATGGCCCCAAGTTATGCAAAAACTCAGTAAAAACTGTACTTTCTGTGTTTCGTTGCTTAAGATGAGTGATTTTACGAGCGTGTAGAACTCAGTAAGCGAGAGTCTTTTCAGCACAGACTAATCTACTTGCCTCTGATTGGCCATTGCATTCATGAGCTTGACAGGAACACTTCTGATTGGTTGAAATCCATGTTACAAAATCTTTTTTTTTTTTGCTCCTTTATCCTTAAATTTGTGGGGCATTTAGTTAATTTTGGTTGTGTTTTTGCTACAAGCTCCCATTAATTTCTGACCCTAGAATTCAGTATGTATATATATATAGTATATATGTTTATTTTATAATGTTAATCATCATCTTTAAATATATTTAAATATTTTTAATATTTTACATTTGTTGGCTTTTATTTAAAAATGTATTTATAATTTTAAATAAAATAAACAAAAATTTTAAATTTTTGAGTTTATGCCCAAAACAGAAAAATATGCAAATGTATCTTGATATAAGAGAGGTTTGATATTTGTACTGGAAAATGGCGAGTTTAGCAGTGTGTTACAGTAACCTTTTTCTCAGCACTAGTTTGCGTTTGTGTTTGAACCCTGGTTTGTGAAACTCTAGTCTAAAGGGATTAACAATGATGCAAACACACATCTCTGGTTTAGGATGAAGAGAATGAAACCCTGAAACACTGAAAGCGCTATTATAACACACACACACACACGCATGTCTGACCGTCTCTGTGTGTTTCAGAGGTAAACTGGGTGCTCTGCGTCTGAAGGTGCGTTTGGTCGAGGAGAGGATTCTTCCATCTGTGTATTATCAGCCTCTGATCGAGCTGCTGGTGGAGGCTGTCCTCTCGCCATCAGAGGTGCAACATACACACACACTCAAACACTCACACACACAGTTTCTGTCATTGTGTGATGTTAAACTGTTCAGTTTCCGTTCCGATTCTGGTGCTTCAGCTATTCTTCCTTAACAGATAAAACCTAGAACCAAAAATATTAGCACTAAACCACTGACGGTGAACCACAATGATGTCACTTTTGTCAAATTTAGATCCAAACCATCTAGTTCCTCTTCTGTCTGTCAACAAGGTTGTTCTCTGTAGTGGAGTTTAATAATACATTTCATAGAAATGTTCCCACATACGCGACATTGAAAACATTTCCATTTTTAAGATTGTGTTAGTTTTTTGTGATGTCTATATAGTTTTTTTTATTTCCGTTTTAGTTCATTTCCATTTTAGTTCAAGAAGTTACATTAAATTTAAATGAGAAATGTATAAATTAGTCCTGCCAAATGATTATTCCCAAAATCCTCTTCATCAGTCCAGATCATCATGTTTATCTGATGTAGTGAATGTTGGTCTGCTGTCAGGTGGATGAGCCCACTTCTCTGACTCTGCTGGAGGAGGTGACCACGGTGGAGAGCAGGCAAAACGTGGCCATGATGCTGGTCAAGATCTATCTGGGTCAGGGTCTGGTGGTGCCTTTCCTGGACTACCTCAACACCAGAGAGGTCCACAGCACCAGTACGTATGTGAGAGTGTGTGCGAGTGTCTGTGTGTGTGTTTTGCTATAGTTGTGAGGACCAGATGTCTCCACAAGGATAGTAAAACCTGACTTTGTGAGGACATTTTGGTCAGTCCTCAGATGAAAAATGTGATTCTGAGAACAAAACATTAGACAAACCAAACAAAATAATATGTATGCTAATTTATTTGAGTTTCTGACTAAATGTTGTGGTAACACTTTACTTGGAGGGTTGTGCATAAGACATCATAATCATGACATGACATACATCACGAATATGAAGGAGGTTTTATGCATGTTTATTACAACTGTCATTAAGTGTCATTCGCTCAGTTATGTCATTTTTAATGCAAAGATGACATTGTTTGAGATGCCTTTGTTATGACAACTTGACATTACATAGACTATATAAAATAAATTATTTAACAGGATTATGCGTGGGCCATATGCCCAAAACTTTAAAGATAGCAATATATATGAATAATCTAATTTAAAACTTTATTTTGATAACTATAAGTAACTTTGATTATTAATTATACTGAAAAATTATACTGTACTTTTGATTATTTATTATCTATAACCAAAATTAAATGTACTGTAAATTAAATCTATTAAATACATCATATGAAAGCTAGATAAATAATATTAATTGAAGTATGGTTTGTTATGATAAGACAATATTTAAGATATATATAAGACACAACCATTTGGAAATCTGGAATCTGAGGGTGCAAAAAAATCTAAATAATGAGAAAATCACCTTTAAAGTTGTCCAAATGAAGTTCTTATCAATGCATATTACTAATCAAAAATAAGTTTTCATATATTTACTGTAGGAAATTTACTAAATATCTTCATGGAACATGGTCTTTACTTAATATCCTAATGTTTTGTTTTTCATAAAGTAAACAAAAAATGTATAATTTTGACCCATACAATGTATTGTTGTCTATTTCTACAAAAATCCCTGTGCTTCTGATGACTGCCTCTGTGCTCCAGAGACACATATTTGCACCAGACCTCAAAAGTAAGCTGGGCCCAGGCATTAAAAGTAACTTCCGCGACCCGTGTGTGTGTGTGTGTGTGTGTGATCAGTGCATCTTCTGTGTGTAGGCGACATAACGACTCGAGTCCAGCTATATTTACCCACAGTTCCCCTCGCCGGAGTCAAGTCATCTGAACTTCTCCTCTCTCATTAATGGTGTTTTGTGTTGCGTGAGCGCGTGGGTTTTCACACTCGGCCGGGGTTTTGTGTTGCGTCGATGACAAACACGGTGCCTGCGTTTCCATAGCAACTCCACAGGAAGCAGCTTCAAAAGGAAACGGAACGATCATAAGATGGGAATGTTCGTCAGCGAGCGACGGAAGATTAAAGAGAGGAAAACGGCGCACAAGTTACTGCTCAAGCAGAAAGAGTTTAAATGCGTCTGTATCTGTCAGATCTAACACACAGGGTCATGATTATTGACTTCAATACCTCTGACATTGCAATAAAGATGATAAATATTAAATTGAATTACATATTTAGTTGGGTTTGTTAAGACAAAACACCACATGCAGGTCAATAAGTTAAAATTATACTAATAGAAAATTACAATACTTTCCCTAGTTGATTAATTAAGACAATTGTTTTGGATTACACGTTTCCGAAATTAGGCATTGTCTAATTAATTATGCACTAATTTGCTTATATTTGCAGAATAGAAATCTAAACACTATAGATAAACTACAGTCAAAATTATTTCATTTTGTTGATGTATCAGACATATCAGGATTTCTCTTTTTATCACTCCATAAATCTGAATTAGTTTTCATTTTTACTTACTTTTTAATGTAATGTAAGTAGGATAAAAGCATGTGTAAATGTAAAACTACTGTAGTATTGGGGAAAAGGTTTTGTTATAGATAATAAATAAAGAAAAGTACAGTATAATTTGGATAGAATTGAAAGTTTTCGGAGAAAAAAAAAGTCATTTCAACTTTAAATAGTATTTAAAAGAAGAAATCACATCCAGTTATTAATGATATAAAATATTTAAATTACTAAATAAAAACATAATAATTATAAAAATACACTACTATAATATATTAATAATAAAAATAATCATAATGTTCATTTATAAATAAATAGCTATTATTATTATTATTATAAAAATATAAACAATTACTTAATCAAATCAAAATAAGACACTACTGACTAGGTCTGCATAGTTTGGCAAAATTATATCAGTATTGCAATAAAAAAATAATATTGTTTAATTATTACATTATAGTTGTAAATTGACAATAGTAATTTTATAGTCTTAATATCTATAGTTTTGACATGTTTAGCCATCAAACTTTTATTGTGATGTGAAATATGCACAGAGATGACAGACAGATTTGTGGTTGTGGTCTATTCTGAAGAAACACATGCACAGAACATGTTTTGTGTTTCTCCCGACAGCAGATCCAAACACACTCTTCCGGTCCAACTCGCTGGCCTCCAAAGCCATGGAGCAGTTTATGAAGGTGTGTGTAGATCTTCATCAGAGTTATGCGCTTGTGTTTTCAGTGTGTGAATGTAGTCAGAGAGCTCGTGTGTGTTTCTCAGGCCGTCGGGATGCTCTATCTGCATCAGGTTCTGAAGCCTGTTATCAACCGCATCTTTGAGGAAAAGAAATACGTCGAGCTGGATCCATGCAAGATAGACCTCAATCGCTGCAGGTGTGTAGAAACACACACACACACACACACAGTAGTTCATTCATGCAGTATATCATTAGTTGAAACAGCCATGATCGGGAAAAACAACTGTGTTGCCAGGCAACAGCAGTGAACTCTCCAAACTTTGGCTTTTAGATGTGTGTAAAGCCTGAGAAATGTCACTGAGCACCAAATGTCTCCAGGTTTTATTTCTGAAATATGTCACATACACCACCATTTCAGAGGTTTGGGGTCAGTAAGGCGTTTTCATGTTGTTGATAGCCCTTCTGCTCACAAAGACTGCATTTATTTGATCAAAAATACTGTCCAAATGTGGTATATTACTAGAATAAAAAAGTTTTGTATGTGAATATATAGTAAAATGTAATATATTACGATGATCCACAGCTGAATTTTCAGCATCATTGATTCCTAAGTCTTTAAAATTAAAATTAAAACAGAAAATAAAAAAAGTATTTTAAATATTAATATTAAAACTATATTAATGTATTTCAATTAAACTCATTTAAACATAAAATAACTAAATAAAAATATTCTAAACTAATTGAACTAAAATTAAAATGAAAACCGAAAGTAACATTTGAAATGTGTATAAAACTGTACAGATGTATTTAAATAAAAAAAATTATAATATTAATAAAAAAATAGTATAGGACAGTATAAAACAGAATCTGAATATTTGAAATATCTGTTCATTTATTTGTTTATTCTTTAAATTTACAACTCTTCACGTATACACCACTGATTAATATAAACATTAATATAATTTATATTGTGAAATAGTATTACAATTCAAAATATGTTTTCCATGTGTATATATTGTAAAATGTAAATCAGAATTTTCAGCATTATTACTCTGAAATCATTACTAGCCGTGATGCATTTTATTTTTCAGGATGCTTTGAGGAATATAAAGTTCAAAAGAATAGCATTTGTTTAAAATAGAAATATTTTGTATCTTTCTGTCCCCAAACATTTGAACAGTAGTGTATATTCATACATTTTTATGTGAACCCAATGATAACAATAATCTCAATACAAGTAATAGTGGTAGTTTCTATAAATTGTTGTCCAGATAACCAAAGAAATCTGCATAAAATGCATGTAGATTGTGCAGTCAGAATTGCTTATAAATGTCTCAAACGAATGGGGAATTCACTGAGAATGTCGTTCACTATTTATGGAAACAGTGTGTGTGTGGGGGGGATTAGATGCATAACGTTAAAAAAAGTAAAAAGTCTTTTAAATAAACGTGCTTTCAGTGGGCGCTAAGAGCAGCATGTTAATCGCTCTGGAGTTTTACTATAATGAGCCTCATTTGCATAGAAAAAAATCACAATAATGTGCTCATTGATGCAGCTGGGTAATATTTAATACACAGCCCAAAATCACAAGATTAACCAGTGCATTAAAACACAATGGTTTTGAGTCAATTATTATATAAAAAACAACCAAAAAAACACCCAGAACACCATAGCAACCACATAGCAACATGCTAAAAATCAATAGTTGGAAGCAGAGTTATTATAGTCAGCTACAACTGAAACCATTAAAAAAGCATTTGCCTTACTCCAAATAAATGTTACAGTAACTGAAAAAAGTTAAATAAAATAATAATAATAATAACAATAATTTTTATATATATATAAAAAACTTGAACTTATTTGTTTCCAAGGCAACATTTCTCATTTTAGTTAAACTTGATGTACTAAAATAAACTGAAATAAAAATATTTAATAACAACAAAATTACTAAAACCTTAACTAAAATTTACCATGAAAGACAAAACATCTCATTCTTAGTGATTTTTTTTTCAATAATTTATGCATTTAGTATGCACTCATGATAGAAAAAAATATATATTTATTTTACATCAAATGTAAAATATGAAAAATTTGTGATTTATCTTTCCAGTTGTCTATAAACTCTTTCATACATAATACCTTATTAATATTGCATTAATCAATTAATTAATCAGATAAATGTGCTGTATCCTCCTGACTACCAGGAAAAAAAATTGTTTTAAGAATTTAGCATTTTGTCATGTCATTACACTGTTTAGAGCATAAGAAAAAATGTGAAAAATATATAAGCCTTATAAAATATATATAAGACACACATATATTTTTATATATTATTAGACTTAAAAAAATATAAGAAAAATATATTAAAAAATTAAAAGACATGAATAGACAACTTAACACTGATTTCTAGTTGTGTCCTCTTTTGGAAGCGCAAACAAAGTAGTTTCACTTTCACAACGACACACAGCGTCTCCAGAACATGGCGCCCGCAGCAACACTACAGCCAGAATAATAGCTCCGCCTTCTTTCTTTGGCGGTGTTTGAAAATAAACCCACTCTGTGATGTAGAAAAGTGGGACATGTTTAAATGAGCCGTGGACAAAGCGTAATTTTTATAAAGAATATCTCTTTAGGTTTGAAACTTTAATCTTTGCAACTTCAGGGATCTTATCTATGCACCAATAGCTAGTAACACTCCAAAGAGAAAGAAAAATTTGAAATCACATCAAATGACCCCTTTAAAAATACAGGTCATGGTAAACATCCAATCATTTGGTATCTCTGAAAAGCCTTGAATGTGCTCTTACGGGATACCAGACTTAAAACTGTGACATCTCAGAGAAACCCTCTATGGAGGATAAAACTCTACAGCTGGTATAAACGAACTTTACTTACTTACCTGTGAGTGTATAAAGTGCATCTCTCTGTGCAGGCGTATCTCGTTCAAAGGCTCTGCGTCGGAGGCCGAGGTCCGGGAGAGCAGTGTGGGGCTCCTGCAGACGTATCTCAGCAGCATTATGGAGGCCATCGTCAGCTCGGTGTCCCAGTGTCCTCCAGTGATGAGAGTCGTCTTCAAACAGCTCCATAAACGCGTGGAGGAACAGTTTCCAGAACCTGAGAACGAGGTGAGGACCTGGTGATGATGATGGTGATGATGATGATGGTGCGGTTTTACTCACAGTTTGTGTCTCGTAGGAAGTAAAGTATTTGGCCATCAGCGGCTTTTTCTTCCTGCGTTTGTTTGCTCCTGCGATCCTGACGCCCAAACTCTTCCAGCTGAGAGATCATCACGCAGACACCAGGACCAGCAGAACTCTGCTGCTGCTCGCTAAGGTACGAAGCACAGCTTCACAAAATTAAGAAAATGTGCAATTGATGTTAAATGCTTTTTTAAATTAAAATGCTCTCCTGGGAAGCTCCACTTTTTCGTTATTACAATATGTCATGCTGTCACGATGTCTGTCCTGTCCTGTCATTCTAGTCAGCCTTTGTTTTTGTTTTCATTCTGTGTCCTCGTGCTTTTCCTTGTTTACAGTCCTGCCCCTTTTCATTAGTGTTTGATTTGTCCAGGCTGTCTACTAAGCGTTTTTTAGATCTGTTCTGCCATTGCTTGATTGTTTGCTGCCTGCCTCGACCCTTTACTTTGTATTATCTACCACGTCTCTGTCTAATCTCCTCTACACCTGTTCGCCTGTTGTTTTGACCCTGCCTGTTGTCTGGATTAAAGAGTTTATTTGCACATGGATCCAAACGCTCAAGCCGCAATCACTACAGATGCATTCATGTTGGAAAGAAATAATATTTTTTATTTGTTTCTAAACTTTTTATTTTACATTTCTTTTTATTTCAATCATTTATGCATGCATTCATGTTGTGAAAATCATAATTTGCATTCTATTTGTTTTTTTAATAGAATTTTCATTTCATTTATGCATAATAAAATATTTATTATGGTATTCTATATTGTTTATTTTTATTTCTTTATATATCATTTTCATTTTGGTAATTTATGCATGCAGTCATGTCAGATTTTTTTTTATTAGATTCTAAATTGTTTTTTTTTTTATTTTTAAAAATCATAATTTCAATTTTTATAATTTTCTATTCATTTTTTATAATTATCATTTCAGTAACATTATTTTATATTTTATATAATTTCATTTTAATCATTTATGTATGCATTCACATTAGATTTTTTTTTATTATATTCTATATAAATTTTTTATTTTTTAGATAATTTTCATTTCTGTCATTTATTTATGCATGCATTTATTTAGGAAAAAAAAAGATTTTTATGATGTTCCATATTGTTTGTTATTCTCTTTATTTTTATATCATTTTCATTTCATTTCAGTAACTTATTATTTTATATTTCATGTCATTTCATTAATGCATGCATTCATGTTGGAAAAACAGATTTATTATATTCTATATTGCTTGTTTAACATTTATATAATTTTTATTTCAATCATTTATGCGCACATTCATGTTGGAAAAAATCATACTGCTTAATTATTTTGACTATATTTATTTACAATTTTTATTTCAGTCATATTTTTTATGTTTTTTTATTTAGATTTTAAACACCCTGTTTCTATAGTAAAAACATGAAATTAACATGCATTTATAAGTGCATTTTGGGGGGTTGTTCAAGGAATTTGTTTAGGTATCAATATTGTCATAGTTTGCACTTCAATTAATGGCGTGTCTATTTACACTAAGTGCAAATAGCCTGTCTTGTTGGCAGAGGCTATTTACACTAACTCCGCCCACCAACATGTGATTGGCCGTTACATTACAATTAAAATTTACATTTATTATTGCAAATTGTTTTATAATGTACTACAATACTGAGTAATAAGTGCCGTTATTTGATAAATAGCAGAAAATTCTATTTTATAACAGTGTAAATAGCGTCTGTTGATGACTGACTGAATACTTTGATTGCGGTGAGCCAGTCTAAAGCACTAAGATGTTCAAACACAAACTCACACACACCTCTCTCAGGCTGTGCAGAGTGTGGGCAATCTGGGCCTTCAGCTGGGGCATGGGAAGGAGCAGTGGATGACCCCTCTGCATCCCATCATCCTTTGCAGCGTGGTGTCTGTCAAAGATTTCCTGGACAAACTCATAGACATCGATCACGAAAATGGTGAGTCACCATGACAACTGGTCACAAATATCACAGCTTATAACCTATTACCATGACGGCAGACCAAAAGAGACAATTAATTATAAAGACTGTTTACTAAAAATGCTAAACCAGGGTTATCATCATCAACTAAAACCATAAAAGCATTTTCACAACAAGAAATACAATAAAATCCCTAAAACTTATATAACTTATTTATAATACTATACATACATACATACATATGTATATATATATATATATATATATATATATATAAAATTTCAGATATTTTCAGAATCTATTTTTCATTCAGTTTTAGCTGAAGTACTAAAATAGATAAATCTATAACTTAATAAAAACTACATATACACATTTAAGAAAAGAAAAAACAAAGTTTTTACTACAATTAAAGTTAACTACAATTAAAATGGGAACAGAAAATAAAATTTGTAATTACAGTAATGGAAATTATTTGATGTGTGTGTGTGATTATATATTTATATAATATATACTTTTTGTA
>JAUMHE010000318.1:218537-228620 GCA_032359235.1 Enteromius mattozi
ACCCCTCAACCGATTACACCACTGCCCTTCACTCACACATCTGGACAAAAAAGAGACTCATATTTTAGAATGCTGTTTACAGACTTCAGTTTAGTATTCAACACAATCATTCCTCAACAGCTGGGGCTCAACACCTTGCTGCTGGCTGTTGGACTTCTAGACTGAGAGACCTCAGGCAGTACAGGTCATCAGTAACACATCCAGCACCATCACACTGAACACAGGGGCCCCCCAAGGCTCTGTGCTGAGCCCACTCCTATTCACTCTGCTGACCCACGCCTGCACTCTGTCACACAGCCCCAACCTCTTCATTAAGTTTGCAGATGACACGACTGTAGTGGGTCTCATTAGCAACAATGATGAGACAAACCACAGGAGCGAGATGTGCCGCCTGGTCGGGTGGTGTGGAGACAATGCTCTCTCTGAAAGTGGAGAAGATGGAGATTGTTTTTAAATTTGGGAAAGTGCACACTCAGCATGCTCCTCTGACCATCAACATTGCGACTGTGGAGGGAGGGAGCAGCACCAAGTCCCTACATGTGCACATCACGGAGAACCTCTCCTGGACTGTAAACCGTGCAGCACTGGCCAAGAAAGGACATCAGCGTCTCTATTCCTCCGCAAAATGAGAAGAGTCAGAGCTCCAGCCTGCATCATGTGCATGTGGACCATCGAGAGCATCCTGACCAGCTGCATCACTGTGTGGTATGGAGCCTATGTGTCCAGCCACAAAACAATGCTTCACAAGTTCACACTTACATATAATTAATCAAGTAAAGATTAAGCGTATTTGGCGTGCTGTCTGAGGAGAGGGCTCGGAGCTCGGGAGGACTCCCAAGCCCAGGGTTCCCAAAGCGCTCCCCCGGTATTAAAGGAGAGGATTTTGTTAAAGGTGCAGAGTCAGGGTGCTGAATCGAGAGATACCGAGAAATACTGAAATATCACATGTTCCTAAGTATTCAGACCCTTTTTTATTTAGAAAATATTGTACTTGCAGTATGTGAAGCTAGCATTACAGCCAGCAAAGACATGTGAAAGAAGCTTCATAGTACATCAAACGATGGTCCTTACTAACACTTATTAGCTCTCACTTAAGTTTCACTTATTAGTTGACTAAACATTTGAACATTTTATGATGTAAATGAGTGTATGGTTCTCTGTGTACACTGAGCTGTGAATAAACTTAATTCAAACAACCATAAAACAAATAATGGCAATAAACCAGCAAGAGTTCAGAATCAGAGTGACTTCTACAATGGTGTAGCAGACTTGGATAACACCTACTTCCTCTTATGCAAACCGACTAAACTAGAGACAATACTAAGAAAATTCTACCAGCATGTGATTGACAGCTGTCAGCATTTTAAAGCTGTTTCTTTAGCACCTTAATATGCATGTTATCTTCCAGTTAAATTCACCATGGTGTCCGAGGTGATAATAAGTGAGGTGCATTGCTAGTTATGTGCAAGAGAAAACAAAGAAAAAAAAACAAGAAGCTGCTCTCCTTAAGGAGTTTTACAGCTTGTTTTCTTTTTACTGCAGCATTTCATATGTACTCTCATATGTATTAGGAAAAGAAAATCGAATGTACTCACAATTAGTTTCATCATCTGAACAGATTTGGAGAAATTTAGCATGACATCACTTGATCATCAGATGCACTGCAGTGAATGGGTGCCGGCAGAATGAGAGTCCAATCAGCTGATAAAAACATCACAATAAACCACACCACCTCAGTACAACATTTATATCTTGTGATGTGAGAAAGCTGCTTGTTTATAAGAAACAAAACCTTCAAGATGTTTTGTAACTTCAATCAAATTGAGGGAGTATAACTCTATACACATTTATACACATTAACTTCATTGTTAGGTGCATTAAGTACAGTAATTAAGAGATACATCTTTTGATTTTAATAATGAATTAATAACAAATGAACATTTAACTAAGATGAACGTTGTTAACCAGAAAGAATCGTTCACATTCAATATTAAAGCCTCCTAATTTGCTCCGAACACAATAAGATCTCACTTACACTTTCAGTTACAGTGCCGGAAGAACAAAAGCTTCATAGTCAATTCTTCAAGACAATTGTTTCCTGAAATAAATAAATATAATGTTCTGGTACAGTACAGTATTTGCCGTGTGCTCATTGGCTATTTTTGTGGACAGGGTCTGATTAAACCTTGACTGAGGAAGTGTAAGGCGCTATAATGGTTTCCTGTGATCAGTAAAGTGTTACGGAGGTTGCATTTGATCGAGTTAACCATTCAAGGCACTTTCAGCATTTAACAACACTTAACCTCTGTGCACAGTTGTTGACTTGCTTGTTTGGCTACATAACAGGAAGACGACAAAGGGTGGTTGCATACGGTCAAAGCAGAAAATGGAAAGTTGTGACATCAAGGGTTCCCCAAAGTAAAGTTGTCACCATATATTGCAGTATATAATACAGTATGTCAACCCATGAAGTAATTTTTGGTGATACAGTAGACATAGTTTATGCAGATGATATTGGTATATGACGAGCTGTAAAGTTAAAAGACATAGAAACATACAAAAAGACAGAAATGGAAGCGCTTGGTTTGGATGGAAAAATAATAACAAGCTTTTAGATGCAAATCTGTTGAAATAAGAATATGTTTTGCAAAAAAATTAAATACACCCACCACCTCTCATACTGGGAGGTCAGATACTACAGTCAAAATACCTTTAGGGTATCATCTTGACAATTAAATGGAAATGATCACATTGATTGTGTAAAAGTGTGTAAAAAAGGCATTTCAAAGTCTTTACTTTTTACTTCTGCTGATAACTTTTGTATGTACTGCTCCTTAAGACCCTGTCTGGAGCACGCAAAGGGGTTGTTAGTTGGTTTGCCCAAAAAAGCAAACAGCTTTGAAAGCATGCAAAAGAGAGCACAATGAATCATTAAACGATTTACCAACTCATCAATACATCTACCAGGTTTGCAAGGTTGGAGAGAGCAAGCCACTATCAAATTAATACAAGAGATGGCCCAGAATGATCTTTATCACCCTATCATCAGGTCTGATTCTTAAGAATAATGTTGAATCTTTCTTTCTAAATTTGAGCAAAACTTTGGCGATATTTGATAAATGTTGATAAAAAAGTCTTGCAAAATGTCAAGTCAAGTCAAGTCACTTTTATTTATATAGCGCTTTTAACAATTCAGACTGTAGCAAAGCACTGAACATTATCAAGTAGGAAAATAGAGTGATGGTAATGTATAATGACCAGATTAAACTATTTATTTATCAAATGCAGAGACGGTCTCTGTAGTCAAGACGACGATAATCACTAGAATGTGTCCATTAACCAGTGTTATGCGACTAAAACGTAACCTTTTGCCTCTCGCGAGAAGTCATAGCAACAGAATTTGACAGATTTTTGGTTATATTTATAGAAAGTAGGTGAATGTGTGCGTCTTTACAGAAGCAGCACAGAGAGATACTTCAGAAACATGCGTGATGTGGCTGGAATAAACATAAGCATAAACAACGAGACGCCACAATCAGCTTCAATGTCATATCAGAGCTGTGTGCAGTTTAAACTGTCTAAGCATTAAGGGCAGGGAAAGTAAGCCCCTTATATACTCCAGAACGACCACAACATATTAAGTGTTTCTTGGAGGTTATAGTACATTGAAAAATGATCATATGACTTTTTAAATACGCCACGTGACCTGTAAATGTGAAAAATCTGTTTCCATGGGTGTTTTGCAAATAATACCTTTTAAAATCGCCTGAAAAACTGCCACATGTGAGAGTAAAAACTTCTTTTTGCAATATTTGGGAGTTTTTTTTTAATTGATGCGTTTTCAGATTCGCAATTTTAATTTGTGCAGTTAGAAGGGTAGTGGAAACGCAGCTACTGAATGCATTGAAATTGCAGACTCCCTCGTTTTTATGTCAAATGTAATATCAAAATGCCAGTAAATAAGCATGACATATGTACAGGCAACTACTGAGGGCATTTATTAAATATTACACACAGAATAAATAACAGAATAAATTGAGCGGCAGAAAATTTATGCTTACAAATGAGTGATCAGTCACACTGTACCATCAAATGATTAATAAACAATGATCCAGAAATATGAACATATTCACACTGCAAAGAAAACATCTCTCCTCCATTACATCGTAATAAATAAAAAAACAAATACTGATTTTTGTTAGTTTGTGTAACTTTTTCACCTCTGAAATATGACATCTGTCTGCAGTCCAGGCCGTTCATGTCCATAAACACAATCGGCTGTAGTTTACAAACTACATGATTTATCTGGAAATTATTTAGGAATGACAATATAAATCACATCATATAAATCAACATGGCACAAAAGTGATGTAACAGTAGTTTTTTTACAGTTGAACCCATCATGCAGCAGACAGTGTGAAGTGTGCAGAAAACATCTCATAGGTGCTGATATCAGTGCGTAGAAATCCATGCAAGCTCATTTCAGGTGTATAAAGTGCACAAACACACCAGACCGAGACAGCAGTGCAATTTAGCTTTAACACACACACACAGCTTTCTCTGGCCTTCAGTAGGGGATCTGGTTCTGATAATACTGGATCATGTCATACGTTTTGCTCCTGGAAAAAAAATGAACACTTTGTCATCTTATTAATGTTATGCACAGTTGTTTTCTACTGAAACACGTCGGGAACAACATGCATTAATGTGTGTGAGAGACACTGACCTGCTGCTCAGGAAACAGTTCTGAATGACTTTGATGATAAAAGCTGCTGCTTCCTTCTCACTCACTCCAGGGTTAAAACGCTGCCTACAACACACACCATTCATTCATTAAACAATCTATTTCTATCCATCTATTCATCCTTTTATCATTTAATGCCATACCAGCATCAAAGGCTAAATTCACATCAAACTCAAGTAATAGAATTTAAATAATCATAGTAATTTTTCAATTAATTACAACAATGTTATCTCTACAAACTAAATAAATAAAAAATAAAAACAAAAATAATCATACAAAATTAACAATAACCGTTTTATGAAATGTCAAATTGATTTGTTAAAATTTCTAATATTTTTCAAGGACAAATCACCTAATAATTTACAATAGTAATAATGCATTATTAATATTATAATATAATAATAAATAAATAAATCACATAAAACACATTTGTCTCCATTAAATAATTATGTTATTATGTTTTGTGCATTTCTGGAGATTATTTAGCTGTTATGATGTTTTCTTAATAATTCTGTACTGTAATTCAACTTTGTATCTCATTAATTTTCCATGTTCAAAAACAAAGATTTATTTATTACTTCAAAAAGTAGTATACAAATCCATAGCTCGATTTGTTTTCAATTTAAATCTAATGTTTTCCATTACGAATCAAATATAAACCTCATTTCCCGTCTGCTCCACTGTTAGTTGTTGTGAACTCACTTGAGCAGTTTGATGGTCTGACCGCGGAAGCAGGGCAGTCCTGTATCCAGCATCAGCGTTACCAAGGCAACCACAGCATCCATATACGGCCTGCAGCGTAACAGAGATACACTCAGTCTCTCAGTTTCTAACACACGCACGCACACACACACACACCCCTCACCTGACGGCCAGGTATCCACGCACACACATCTCCATGAACCACTTGAAGGGTGTGGCCTCCATCTTCCCGCCCATGATCATCACCATCTCATCGGTCAGTTTGATGTCCGGCTCCCAGCCCAGATTCCCACCCGGAGAACTCTCGAACATGAAGCCGAAATCTGAAACACACACACACACTCATTAGAATGATAAACTCAGAACAGAGGTTTACTGTTGGACGTCTCACCGATGTGGATGAGGTGTCCCTGTCTGTCCAGCATGATGTTTCCGTTGTGTCTGTCCTTGATCTGCAGCAGGAAGAGCAGCAGACTGTATGCAGCCATGCTACGGATGAAGTTATACCTCGCCTGATGGACACACACAAGAGAGGCACTGAGCAAAAACATCCAAAAAAAAAAAAAAAAGACTTAAAGATTTTGAGACTGGAGGCCTTCATTCTTAACAGCAGGTTTCACTTTAGATAAAAATGTCTGCTAAATGCATAGATGTAAATGAAAATGTAAGTAAACATATCAATGCCCCTAGTTCTAGTTTTGTTTTTAAAACTTGTTTTAAATCTATGGGCACTCCTAATTTCTGTAAAAAAAAATTCAAAAAATTCAAAAAAAAAAAAACCACACCAATGAATGAACCAATGAATCTGAATTAAAAGTGAATTAAGCAAACAACAGCAAAAAGAAAACCAACAACTCAATTTCTAGCTTATTACACTTTTGTAAATGTACTTACATTTACATTTTTTTACCTAAAAAAAACAAAACAAAAAAAAAACATTGAGTAACTTTTTTAAATGTCTGTATTGTATGATTTTTAGTCATTTTAAGTCACATTGGGACCTCTAGTGGACAGGTTTAGAACTACTGGAATGATTTTCCAGGTCTAGAACACACTTTTAAAATGTGGCTCCTCATATATTCAAGTTTTCCAAGTCTGGATCTTCAAAACGAATGAATGAATTAAAAAAAATAGAAATACCGAACTGACAAAAATTAAAATAGGAAATATATTGATTTATAGTATAATTTTAAAGCTAATTATTACCCCCTAACTGGCTATTCTCACCTTCTGGAAGGCCAGAGTGGATTCATCTCCGTACTGGTTCCGGAAATAATCATACATCCCGAAATCTGTCTGTCGTCCCAGCTGATCTCTGGACTTACAGTCTGGGATGCACTCGATAACACCACACTATGAGAAAAACACAGGACCTTCACATTAAACAACAACATCCAGATACAAGAACAACTTCAGTGTGAAATCTGCTGCTGCTGGGACCACACCTCTCGAATATTACACAGCAGGTCGGGAGCAGCAAATATAGATAAAGTGAATTAATATGCAGTACAGTGAGTGAGATGTGTGTCTGTCCCTTCAGGGAACAATCATGTGCTGCTGCACTGAGATTTACAACCAATAAACATGCAAGTTTAGTCACAGGAAAAAATGGTCAGTAGCACAAGTCATCATGGAAAAAAAATGTTTTTCAGTACTTTGTGGAAGTATGTGTTCAGACTAAATCACTAGGACAACCATTAAAGCATTATGCCCACACCTGCCCAAAATTAAAGCTAAATTATGATAAAAAATTGGTGGGGGGCAAAATAAACAAACAAGCAAACAAACAAAAACTGTCTGATGCCAGAAAACCTAAAGTAAATATCAAATAAAATAAATAATATTAAATAATAAACATATTATATATATACACACACACACACATATATACATATATATATATATATATATATATATATATATATATTGTAATTAATTGCAACATTAAAAATAGCTCACCCCTGGTGCTGTAGCTACTACTCTATATGGAAAAACAAACAGATCGAGTCCCACCAGCTGGAAAATATTCTTAAACAGACCGATGATCTGCAACGCCAACATATCCTGGAGAAAAAAAGAGAGGAGAAAAAACATCTGAATCAATAAATCAAACATTTTCCACTTAAATATACATTTTTACATCATACGCTTTTTTTTCATTTAACAGATTTATCATATCAGTTAACCCTTTAACAGTCACCCCATCTTTGAACACTGACATCAAAAACAGCACAGCAAAAACAAACCCTAATATGTTAATGTGAACGTTACCTGTCTGCAGTCATCTCCGACTTTAAAGATAGCCGCCTGCCAGCAGATCTTCTGTGCTTCTTCTCCACTCTGAGCTTCATCCAGCGAGTCTGAGCGACACAGCAAACCTACAAACACACACAAGACATTATTTGTGATAACATATAATTTAATTAAAGCTTAATTTCTTCTACTTCTTTATACATAGTCTTTTCGTTTAGTCATAAATTTGCATGTTAAAAACTCATTCCATTTTGTTAATTGGTAACTTTAAAGTAAGGTGTCATTTATTACAGTAGCTAACGTACTAACAATGAATGATACATTTATCACACTATTTATTAATGAAAGTGCAGTGGTTTATTGTTAGTTCATGATAGCTCACAGTGCATTAACTAATGATAACACAACTTATGATTTTAATAATGCAGTAGTAAATGCTGAAATTAATATTAACTAAGATTAATTAATGCTTTAGAAGTATTGTAAAGTATTGCAGAATTATACTGTGTAATACTGTAATATTTTGCATACCCTCTTTCTCCAGTTCACTCACTCCACAGCGTTTCACCTTGAATTTGGCCAGATATGGTGCTTTGGCAGCACTGAGAGAGAAAACGCACACAGATTAATGTTTTTATTGTGTATCAAACACACATATGACACTGTTTGAGTGCTGATTGCACCTCTGCATCGGTGTTCCTGATTTATAATCAATGTCCAGCACTATAGCTTCAGGGTTACTGGGCAGATAGCATCCTGAGAAACACAAATGCAATTAAAATCATGAAAAGAGGCTGTAACATCAGTCACCGATCTGATTATGAAGAGAAACACTCAGACCTGGCTGGACTTTGATATCAGACAGAGCTCTCAGACACGCTCTCTTCCGCTCGTCTCCTTTAGGAATCGGTCTGAAACACGAAAAACACAGAGAAACAATCAGCGCCATCTTAAGACTGAATCAGGAGGTGCTGTAGATGAGATGTTTCCAGTACTTTATAATGGCAGAGACATTGGTGATCTTGTTGAAGAAGTCAAACTCGCGCTGGTAAAAGTCTTTAGCTGGACCCGAGAGAGAACCGATGATCTCCTCAACCAGCTGCTCCAGAAGATCCCCGATATCAGCTACAAAACACAGAATAAACACCCCAGCAAACATCAGCAAAGAGCACTGGCTGTCAGGGCCATTTAAGAACAATAACTTAATCAAGTAATGAAGTTTTAAAACTAACTCTAAATGAATAGCAGACACAACTAATACAATAACAACACAATGGAACTGGAATAACATTCAGAACAATTTTTTCCAGATGATGAACAATGGAAACATTGACCGAATTCATCCAACTTTAAAGTCTGAGGAAATCGAAGTCCTCCATATACTTTATATTAAAGTTTAACAGATTATTGAAAAATGTAAATAATAATAATCAATAAATAAATAAAACAGTTGCCAAAGCAACATTTCCCATGATGTGTTAAAATAATAAAACATAAAAATTAAATAATATAATTATATAGACTATATTATATAATAAATAAATAAATAAATAAATATATTTTTAAATTAAAATTAAACTAAAAATATTTCACTTTTTTAAAATTAAATATTAAAAATAAAACATTAAATGAAAAATATTCAAAATATTGAATATCAAAATATGAATTACACAGTGTCCTAACTACATGCGACGCAACGCGACACACGATAAAATATGTCTTTTCCATGTTAATCTGCTTTTCATTTCAGTAGGCCTAACATACAACATAGAGCAGCAGAAGGTATTGTATTATTAACTGCATATTCAAATAAATTTCTTTTGTTGAATACTTCCTGAACAATTGCATCCATAAAGAAAAGGCTATATTTCGTGTTGAATCAGTTACCCGTGTAGGCAGTGCGCAGCAGACACACCCACCTAAACAACTGAAATATAGTGCTTATTCTGCCCAAAAAGACCATAAACATTGCCAATAACATCTGAAGTAAAAATTAATTTACATACACAACATAAAAACTAATCCCGTTTGACTGATTTGCTTCAAATCGGGTGATTTTAGGTCAGCGGTTTGCCTGTGACTCCATGGTGCTCTCTGCCGGTGGGGAATAGTAAGATGGCTGATCGAACACTTCCGGTGGCTTCACTGGCTGTCGGCAGTTTAGAACGTGATGAGCGATCCAGTCATTATATAGATCAGTGGTGGACACCCAAATTGCTGTCGCTGGAATCTTGTCGCGTGTAGTTAGGACACATTGTCATATGGGTGAATTGTTCACAATAAGAGATATGTAGGTGAATTTCCATCTGATGTTGACTTTAAAGAGCTTAAGCATTTAAAGTGGCAGACAACAAAACTGCAGAATACTCCAAGACATTATTATT
>JAUMHE010000318.1:269393-292924 GCA_032359235.1 Enteromius mattozi
TGCACAATGCATATTTCTTATTAATAAGCCTAAAATGCGTGTTTATGTCACTTTTAATGAGGATTGTGTAATATTGCACTTTAAATGCAAAATTTTTTTAAAGTGTACCTAAAGTATACTTGCAATAGTTCCACTTCAGCACAATCAAATATACTAAGTATGTCTTTAACTGGACTTCAGCACTACTTCTGCACAATTAAAGTGCATTAAGTACTAAATGAGTTGTTCCAGTTTATCAGACTTTAAGTATACCAGTTTAGTATACTAACAGCATGGCATTTTATTAAGTACATAAATATGAAAATGTATTTGTAGTATACTGAGCATGAAATATATTTTTTAAATACATTTAAGTATATTTATTTTTCACTAGTGAAATCACTAGCATTAAACCTCAGCCTTACAGTCAAGCTGATAGTGAACAGGTTTAGCATCACATCCCTTTTATTGGTGGTGTTGCATCTCAGTGTGCCGACTTATACTACACCCTTGAAGTATGTACTCTTTTGGTGAAGAAGCATTTGAGTGTGTAAGAGAAGAGTAGGCAAGCTTTGGGACATACCATTAAATCACACAACAGTGTCCTGAACTGACTGCTCTGTTACACACACTCAGTCACTGTAAACTGACCTGTCAATCATCTTATCACACTTAACATTCTCCATATTTCATTTTGTTTCTTTCCAATACGGTAGGAAGTTAAAAGAAGTAGCTTTCTTTCATGTGAAGAACTGCTCATATTTGCATCTAAAAGTTAACGAACAAATGGATGTTTATAAAAGTTCATAAAAGTACACAGCTTCATTTTGCTTTTGTGACGCTGTTGTTTTCTCACTTCCTGTCATTGTTTTTTTCTCAGGTTGGCACTGTGCTGGAGAGTTTCTTAAAAGCGAATAATACTGAAATCAGCTCCTTTAAAGTCATGCAAATTAAACGGGTATCACCATAGGACTGAGTCAGAAATCAGCTGAGAGGAACAGACATGAATAATGTGTATTATTTTAGATTATTTATGTTGACGGTTCAACAAAATGTATGTCTATGTTTATGTGTGAAAGAGAATGTGTGAGGAAATCCCTAAATGTTCTCATGTAATTCCTTGTTCCTTGTATGGAGGGGAATCCACTGCTGCTGTTTTGACATTGTCTTCTTTTTTCTGATTTTGACATTTGTGTATGATGATTGCACCGAATTTATGAGGAACACCTCTTGTGAAACCAAAAAAGTAAGAAAATGAAAATGGGTGTGTTTCCTGCTGCTGCTCCATGACTTTGTTCAGTAGATGTTGCATGAATACAGAGCAACGTTTTTTGCTTTTCATTGTTCAATTTTTAAGTAGTTCTGACCTTTTAGGACATTTTCCCAGACTTAGAGAGCATGTTTTTATGGAAGCCCATTACTGCCACCGAATAAAAAAAAAGGCGGCAATTGCAACTTATTTGTAATCTTAAAAATGTATTGAGAGATATAAACAAACAATTCTAACTTTGATCTCAGAATTGCCTCATATAAATTCAACATTGTGAGCTATAAAGGCAGATTACCGGGATGCAATCTTGCAGTTTGCAAGGAAAAAACAAACCTTTTTTCCTTGCAATTGCAGGTTTAAGTCTCATTTTGACTTTTAAATCTTTAATTAATATAACTTAACTTTTTTCAATTCTGACTGTATAACTCACAACTTTGTTTATATCACAAATTTGACCTAATTTCCCACAATTGCCAGATATAAATTGACTGTCGCAAGAGAAGTCAAGATATATGCAAGATATACTGAGTTTATATCTCACAATTCTGCATGTATTTCTCATAATTGCAAGTTTAATTTTAAAGACTTTATAAGTTGCAACTTCATATTAAGTTTATATTTGCAATTTTGAGAAATAAAAGGCAGAATTGTGAGTTTGCATCATGCAATGAAGAGAAAAAAGAATTGCAAGATGTACAAAGAAAATCAGAATTGTTAGATAAAGTCACAATTTTTTATTAAGCGGCGGAAACAGACTTTTATTGAAATAAACACAAGGAAATTAGCTTTTGCTGCAAGCCTCCTGAAGTTTCTGAAATGACTTTTATTTTGTAATGGTTTCTGAGTTTTTCCTGAAATCTCGCACCCGTTATCCAGTTTGACTAAATAGACAGTGTGAATTCACAAAACGCTTGAAAAAAAATAATTATCTCCTGAATCTGAAATAAATATTTTCATACAGAAGACGAAGAATAGTTTCCATTTCACGTTTTATAAAATGTCAGGCGAAAATAACATACAAGCATTTACCATATAAAAACAATAATTTAGCACTAGCTGCTCATGTGTATAAAAGTGTATAAAAGTTATGTTAAATAGTTAAATATTAACTTAATATGCATCCCAACATCTGAAGTCTGTAATAATATCAGATCTGGGGTTGCTAAAGACATTTTGCAGTCAAACAAGTCGTATTAAATACAGTCAAATGAATGTGTTTGGATCAACGCAGCAACACTGACCACCAGAACAAACGTCTCTCTGACCCAGCAGATGTTTAGTGTTAAAAAATAATTACCATTTAACAAGCATTATAAAGCATCACATAACATTCAAAAGTGCCATCTCTCACATCTTTACAATTTAAAAGCAAAGCAAAAGTCCCTTTAAATCCATTATCATTTTAAAACAAACTACTTTTAATAGACCTTGTGCATCAGAGTTTGTGCTTTAGCACCCTTTATCGTGCATTTCTCATGTTGTCCTTTTGCAAATTGAAGGCCACGTTGTGTGTTAAAAATTAAAAATGATCTTTGGAGTCAGATTTCCCGTCCTGTGTGCAATCTACAAAGACCGGCTCACAGCATCCGTCGTATCTCTCCTCCTCAAATGCCACTCAAACCCACAGCAGGTCATATGTAGAGTCCAGTAGCCGTGAAAGTGGGCAAATGCGAGGCGTTTTCCCCATCATCTTATTTTCCATACCCAACAGTGGCTGTATTTTTCACGAATGCGCCTCAGTTCGCTCTCATCTTCCTGGAGATCCAGTTTGTGTAGTTTGTGACACGCGTGTAAACGCCAGGCGTGTCTTTCTTCCCGCAGCCGTCGCCCCAGCTGATCAAACCCATCAGAGTCATCCTGCCGTTTTTGGGACACACCAGAGGGCCGCCGGAATCCCCCTGAAGAACCACCGGGAGAAAACGATCAATCAGTGCACAAATCATTCATGTAATGCACAAACGTATGAGGTAAGAAACACGAGTTACGTAATCTGTAACTTGTAAAGTAATGCATTACTTAGATGCTAACAGGTAAGTCCATTTTAGACATTCTACTAACTATAAGTAACTTTGTAACTTCTTTTCAACTAATTCTCATTAATTTGTAACTCCATGTCTACTAACTCTCCGAGGAGACTGTTTAGGGTTACAATAAGTTAACATATACTTTTAGTTACTTTTTTCAGGTAGTAACGCAATGTTAAATGCATTACTTTTAAAAGTGACGTTCCCCAGCAGTGCTAAAGCAAGCCGAGGCTGGATGTGGTTACCTTGCAGGCATCGTCCAGGCCCCGCGTGTCTCCGGCACACAGCATGTTTGAGGTCACCAGACGACCGGCCAGCTTCTCTGGGACACACTGTTCCTGCGGCCACAAACGCACCAGACCACGCTTTATTCGCTCAGAGAAAAATGGAGAAACTGAGAGAGAACGACAGAAGAAAGAGAAATTATTATACAGTTCCTCAATCACTTTAGTGTTATATTGACTACCACAGCAAAAAAAATGAGTGTTTTTATCTTGTTTTTCAGTTAAAATAGCTTGTTTAAAGGATATTAAGGTAAGTTTAAGATTTTAAGAGGTTTTCAGAGACAGGTTTTTGTAAGCATTTTTACTTTTAACATTTTACTAAAATGTTTGTAAAATATTTCTTACTGCACTGGCAGATTCATTTACTTTTTAAAAATGTATTTTAATGCACTGGCAGATTTTTATTTATTTTTTTGTCATACTGTACTGGTAGCTTTTCACTTATTTTTATATATTTTTGTAAATTATCTATTATTATATTATGTTAAATTATATTAATTATATGACATTTTTCACTTTTAAAATGTTTTTCTTTACACTTTTTAAATATTTAAATTTCTTTTTTTTATTGTCTTACTGCACTGGCAGATTTTTCACTTATTAAAAAATAATTGTGTCTTTCCCATATGTAAAAAATAATTTGTAAAACTCCACTGGTAGATTTTTCACTTACTTTTATATATTTTTGTAAATGATCTATAATTATTTTATATTAAATTATATATAGAGAGAGATTTTTTCTTCTTCACTGCACAGGCAGATGCTCATTTAAAGCATGTTAAAAATCTATCAGTGCTGTAAGACCAAATACACTCACATTAACGACACAATGCAGCATTGCTTGAGTTTTGGAAAGAGTCTAAAAAGTTGCATTAAAAAAAAACATAGATAAGAGTGGCAGACAGTACTTCTGATAAGAAATCTTACACTCTTCCTCTTTCCCGTAACCAGAGATCTCACACTCTGTCCAGTCCGGTAAGACCATGTTAGGTTCCGGTAAACATGCCGGCAGAACTTCTGGAGAGTGAACGGCGCAGATACCGATCTCACTCTTTAACTTGAGCAGAGCTGAAGACACGAGGAACAAGACAGGAACTCACTCACAACTCATTTAAACATTATAAATACTGAAATGATGACCAAATTACAGTACAAGCTAATGTCCTCTTAGTATGTGCTATTACAAAACGTCAGAGAAAATACACATTTCATAAACATAATATCAACACCTTTTAATATTAATCAATAGATCTAAAATCTAAATTATAATATTAAAACACACTACTGTTCCAAAGAGTGGGGTCAGAAAGATTTTACTGAAAACACATTTATTCAGTAAATCAGTATATTAGAATGATTTCTAAAGGATCGTGTGACACTGAAGACTGGAGTAATGATGCTGAAAATTCATGTTTGTCTCACAGGAATAAATTACATTTGAAAAGATATTCACATAGAAAACACTGACTTTAAATTCTAATAATATTTCACTATTTTTTATCAAAGAAATGCAGCTAAAATCATAAAAAAAACTACTAACTCCAAACCCCTGAACAATAGTGTATATACATATATATATATATATATATATATATAAATAATATCGATAAAATATAAAAACATATAATAACAGTAGCCCTGGCACCAGCTGACTGTGAGCTGATGATCGGTTTTACTTGTGTAAGAGTGTAGGATGGGTTCTAGTGTGTCTCACCGATATCGTTGTCATACGTCTCGTCGTCGTACTGCTCGTGGATCCAGTATTTCTCCACGTCAAAGATCTGCTCGGCGCTGGAGTTCTGAAGCCTGAAGGTTCGACCCAGAACCACTCGAAGACGATTCTCCTCAAATCTAAACAGATTACAAATAATAATAATAATGATAAATACATTTTTTAAAATTCAAGACTTTTCTTGTTTTCAGCAAAACTTAGCATGTGCTGTGAATTGCATTAGTGACAACTGATTTCAATTACTTTTTAATTCATTTTATTAAAAAAAAAAGCTTAAGACTTGAATACAAGAAAGAAATTTATCAAAAAGAAGTGAGTCTGTTTAAAACAAGCCAATGGAATCAACTTAGTTGAAAAGAAGATTTAATATTTCTTATCGATATTATATTTGTTCTTGTTTTAAGCATAAAGTCGCTTCATTTTGTTCAGTTTGTCATTCATTTACATTCGTATCTCAAGGTGATCTCTCTTTTATGTAATGTATTAAGTAGGAAGCGAAACTGACACACACACAAACACACACACACACACGTTTGTTTCTGCAATTTGTAGGGACTTTCCATAGACTTCTATTACTTTTATTCTGACCAAACAATATTTTTAATCCCGCAACCCTGAACCTCGATTTGGATTCTTACACTTTCAGATAAACATCCTTTTCTATTTTTAATCATTTTGTCCTTCACAGACCAGTCCCCACAATGTAGCATAAACATGTATATACACCCACACACCTCTCCTGGAAGCAGTGAGCAGCGGAGAGGATCCAGCAGGAGTCGATGAGGACGCCCCCGCAGAGGAAGTTGTATGATTTGACTCGTGGCAGATAGACAGTGATGGCGGCCTGCCACGGCTGCTCTCTGATATCGCTGGCCTGACCTCCACGAATCCTGAACATGGGCAGAGAGTTTGAAGGAGCTTCGGCCCGCTGACCGCAGGTACCTGAGTGTGAGAAAACACTCAGAGATCACAATTCCAGAACACCCTAGGGTCACACATCTGAGAGAAAACACCGCTCGTTGTCTTTATAACATACAAGAGTCTAGTTATCTTTCAGCGTCTCACCTTGTTTGCTGGTGGTCATCGGGGCTCGTGGTCCAAGTGTGGTGATTGACGGAGTTTTCCTCGCTGTGGAAGCAAGACAAATATTGTTAAAAGAGCACCCACACATAAGATTTAGAAAAATAAATGCGTCACGATTGATTAACAGTGAATTTTAAAAAAACATGTGGTGTATATTGAGTCCACATTACATTCTTTCAGTTACTTTAGGAACCTAATTCAATATAATGCTTAAAAAAATTATAATAATAATAAAATAAAAATAATTAATATCATTATTAGTTAAAGCATGACAACAAAAATTTTAATTTAAATTTCTGTTTATTTAATTATTTTTTATAATTTATTTAATTATTATTATATATATTATTATTATATTAATAGTGTATACTTTTATTATTATTATTATTATTAAATAATACAAATAAACAAATATATTACTGTGGTAAATTTCTATTTCTATATAAAAAGTTACAATACAAAACTTTCTTAAAGTCTTCACTGTCTAACATCTTTTGGCAATAAATATATCTAACAAGTTTATTATCATTAATTAAACCATTAAAATCATTGCTTGAAATAAAAACATAAATACATTAAGTAAAATAATAATTAAAAATGCAGCTAGTTGTCAAAGCAACATTTCTTTTTTTATTTAGTTTAACTAAAAGAAATACAGTTTAACTGAGTTATTTTACTAAAATAATTAAACCCAAAATATTATCTATCTATTTATTTATTAATAATCTCTATGACACCAAAATAACAACAAGCTTTTATCTGGTAGAAAACTTCCAAACTGCTGTAAACGCCTGTCCACAAAAATGGTGGAAATTATTTAAATGCAAACTCTTCAGTCACTCTGAGATTAAACACTGGAGGTCATCAGTGAGTCATGCGCTCGCAGATCAGTGACTCCTGTATTGTATTGATCAGTTGTCATGGCAGCGGTGTAGACTTACAACACTTAGGGACGTCACAGAGCTCCCAGGTCAACTGAGAGCCTTTATAGACGTGACACCAGGGGCTGAGGTCACCGTCTGGGTTCCTGTGAGGGACAACAGCCAGAGTTAGAGATGGATGATTTCTGACGCTTTAGAAACATTAAGGATGAGTTTTTACCATACTTAAAGGTTAAGTGGGCCTATGAAGTGAACAGTAACTATGGTTAAAGCAATGTTTTATTGCTTTAAATGTAATAAGGGTTTTTAAAAAAAAAACGTTTTGATAAATGTTCAACAGGATCACAACATGTCAAATTTATAATGAAGCACATTCCGACATGACAAAGGCTTAAGCTGAAGTGAAAGCTGTACTAGTTAATGTTAACCCATTTCTAAGTTAACTGACTGTACCTGCAAAAGTTGTGGCTGCCGATGCCGATGTCTCTGGCGTCGGACCTCCACGCGTTGTAGATCTTTCGAGACACTGCAGGAGAATCCCACGACAGACACTTCAAACCGCTGCGGGTGACAGCTTTCGTTCCTCTGTAGGTCTGACCGGATCCCCGTTTGCACTCTAGATAGGGGTCTGAAACAACACACCATTATTACACACTATAGGGATATGGATATGCACGTCTTTGTGTGTTGAGTGTTCGTACCGATTATGCAGGTCGGTAAAGAGCAGAACTCCCATGAGATCTGAGAGTTTTTATAAACATAACACCAGGGTTTATTGTCTCCATCTGGATTCCTGAGGAAGAAAACACAACGCAAACATGATTATTATTAATATACTCACAAACAACACAATGCAGCTCAATCCACGAAAGCAAAAACTTTTTGGGGGGTTTAAAAGCATGGTGAAATCAATTTGCAAATTGCACAGAAGAGCAGTATGATATGATATGATATGATGTGATATGAAGGCGGGAGGAAGTGCGTGTGCACCTGCAGTAGTTGTGATTTCCAAGTCCCAGTGTGTTTGCCTCTGGTCTCTTGGCAGTGAACTTCTTTCCTCGAAGTGAGCTGGAATTCCAGTTAATACACTCCAGTCCTGTCACACTCATACTCCAGGTGCCACGGTAACCCGACCCCTGACCCCTAGAACATCGCTCAGTTGTGCCTGAGAAAAACGCAAGAAAACGTACCATCAAAATTAGACTTATCAACGTTTTTGTTATCAATTATTAATTGTTGCATGGTTTTGTTGAATGATTTACATGTGTAAAACCCAAAGAGAATCTCAATGAGGGTGATAAATAATTATACTACTAAAAGAGTAACACTAATTTTACTAGCAACTAAAAATATTAAAAATACTAAGTAACACTACTGACAACAGATACTATTAAAAACAGCATGATATACTAATTTTACTAGCAACTAATAATTCTAAAAAATAAAAAGTTATACTAGTTTTACTAGTTACTAATGATACTAAAAACAGTAAGTTATACTAGTTATGCTAATTATACAATCAACTAATTAGGTTATACTGTTATACTGAATATACTTACTAACTTAAGTTATACTGTTTCTGCTTATTTTACTTGCAAGTAAAGATACACTAAAAATAGTAAGGTTTACTAGTTACACTAATGCTAGTTACTATACTAATTACACTAAATTTATAAGCACCTAATGATACTAAAAAGTTAGTAAGCTATATTCGTTATACTAATTCTACTAACTAATAATACTATAAATAATTTACTAGCAGATAATACTACTAAAATACTGTTATATTAATTATTGATTCCAAAAATACTAAATTATTATAGTTTTACTAGCAACTAATGATACAAAAAATAGTAAGTATACTAGTTATGCTAACTATACTAGCATCTAATAATACTAAAATTACTAAGTTATACTTATTCTGCTTATTTTACTACCAAGTAATGATGCTAATAGTGAGCTATACTGATTACGCAAAATTTGTAAGCAACTAATTATACTAAAACAGTTATAAGTTAGTTACAAGTAAGTAAGTTATACTAGTTATACTAATACTAACTAATAATACTTAAAAGAGTAAGTTACACTAGGTATACTAATTTACAAGTAACTAATAGTACTAAAATAGTATAATACCAGTTTTACTAACAAATAATGCAAAAGTAAAAAACTATAGTTAGTTATACTGGCAAATAATACTACAAAAATGAATATGTTAAACTAATTATGCTAATTTTACTAGCAACTAATAATTCTAAAAACAGTAAGTTATACTATTTTACTAGCAGCTTATGCTATTAACAACAGTAAGTGTACTTAATTTTAGTTATAGTGTACTAGTTATTAATTATAATTAATACTAGCAACTACTGATACTAAAAATAGTAAGTTACACTAATTACACTTATTTTACTAGCAACTAATAATTCTAAAAACAGTAAGTTATACTACTTTTACTAGCAGCTTATGCTACTGTTATGCTAACAGTAAGTGTATTTAATTTTAGTTATAGTGTACTAGTTACACTAATTATACTAGCAACTACTGATACTAAAAATAGTAACACTAATTACACTAATTACACTTATTTTACTAGCAAGCATTGATACACCAAAAATAGTACTAGTTACACTAATTTTAACACCAATTAATGATACTTAAATAAGTAATACTATTTAAATCAAATTTATTAGCAACTAATGATACTAAATAATGATACTAGTAAGTGATATTGATTTTACTAGCAAGTAATAATACAAAACAAAAATGATATATAGGTAAAATCAGTATAATCTATAAACTGTGATAAATAGCAGATAAATAAATAAATAGATACATATTTGCTACAAAGTCAGATGCTGATGACTTACTGATTTCACACTGCGTGCCTGTAAACCCGGGCGGACACTGGCAGATGAAGTCACTGGAGTAAACAGCTTCTTTACACGTCCCTCCATTATAACACTTAGACACAAAACACTCTGAAAAACAGAACAATAAACATCTGGGTGTCCATTGCACTTTTAATAAATGACATTTATTTTATTGCTTAGAAATCCTATTCTAAGTGTGCTACGGACATTTTTGGTCTTTCCAAAATATTCGAAATTAATTGGGTGTAAAGTGGTTTCGTTTAATGATTACATCATTTTATATTTAGAAATATAACAACTTTTACAACATAAGGATCAATAAATTGTGGTCACGTCGTACGGATCATACTATGGCATAATTCAAAAATCACACGTTTTTAATTCCAGTGATTTTCCCGTGACCGCAGGATGAGAATATAACTTGGATCTGCTTGAGAGGGTGACTCATGGGGAGGAGACGCTCAGTGTGTGACTCTACAATCAAATTTAAATGATTTGAACTAAAACAGGTGGTGCTGCAGAAATGCTGTGTTTTTCATCCAGTGGACAGAAACACACACACACTCACACACACAAAGGGAAACCTAATACAAACACATTATGTACTTTATATAAACTTATTACCTTTAAATAAAACAGTAAATTGTTCTTTTTCTTTAAAAAACAAAAAGGTTAGTCTATTGTACAAATGTACATGGTAGAACATGTGATCACTCACTGGTCACCGGTATCTCATGACAGCGTACTCTCGCTCGAACGGCGCACCGGCAGAATTCAACTTTCTGACCCTTCCATCGCAGCCACGTCACCCCAATGTCTCTGACCGCGGCTGAATTAGCTTCCACACAAGAGTCTGACACACACACACACAAAATGACATGGAAATTAAGACATAATAGTTGTGGTCAGGGATAGATGCAAATTAAATGACTCAAGCCTTCTCCTCCACATCAACAGAGAGGAAAGAAACAAACAAAGGACAAAAGGTGCTTCAGTCTGGAATGAAAGAGCAGAAAACATGATGTGTTTGTCCTGAATGCTGAAGTTCTGCGTGGGACATGTGTGTTTTTCCTGTTTAAATAGCGTCCCCTAATGGACAAACACATACTGACATTTGTTTGCAGCATACATTATACAGATTAGGCTGCTATTAGTTTCTTTAGTTTTAATAAATGTAAAAAACATACTTTTGACAGTCATATGAGTCAAATTAGAAGTAAAATTTATATATAATGACTTAATCAATGTAATGATTTAATCAAGAGCCGTATGAATGAACTCATTTAGGATAACAGTACGGAACAGTATCAAAAAACAACAAAACAACATATATTGCGGGATTCGTATCAATTGTAAATCATTTCAATTACATAAGATGTTCGAACGAAACGAATCACTATAATTAATTGAACTTTTCATTAGAATGAATCTGACTCGGTCGGACTACAGCGCTACTCGTTTGTAAATGTTGGTAAAAGCTAGTTATAATTAGACCAGCCCTAATAGCATATTACACAATAACACTGCAGTCTTTAATTTACTGTTAACGTTACGCTAGTGAAAGTTAGGTTAGTAACAGTCAGAAGAAGCTAAGACGATAGATGATACTGAATTCTTAAGACAGCCCACTATCTATCTATCTATGGATGTGTGAATATCCCACTATTGTATTCCATGCATAGAGGAAATTAGCACAATAAACTACATAGACCTACTGCAGAAATAACATGCAAGACATACATCATAGCCAGAGATTAAGTTGAGAGGTCAGAATGAAACTCACCTCTATATGTGCGCGTGCCTCTCTTTTGTCTGATATTGAGCACCTGTCAGAGATCAGAATATTGTTTAATCCAGATATCATGCATTAACTTCATTCTAACACACACACACACACAACACTTACTTTGAGATCTGCAGCACAGCATAGAGCAAAAAGCAGCAACAGCAGGTTTAGTAATAAATTCATGTTGACCTGAAGGTTTCTCTGTAAACTCCTGCAAAACAAACAGAAAGGTTTGGTAAACATTTCATACTAAAATGTTATTGCTCAGACGTTGCTGTTTTATATGGGAAAAGGTAGTAAAATATTATATAGAAATGTTTTTACAAATATTAAAAATGACAAAAACAACTGAGGAACTAAATCTTTAAAACTTCAAATGGAAAATTGAAAACTATAAAGTGATACTAACATAACACTGGTGTCATGGCATCAGCAGAAATGCAATGACAATCTGTTTCCACTTTGAAACAAAGTTTTGTGGTAATGTGTGGGCATTTTTAGTCTAAATAAAGAGAGGGTTTAATGGCTTCATGATCTGTTTTTCTTTTGTCTGACATTGTGAGAGTCCCGTGTGGAACAGACACTTTAACAAGGACCACAAAAGAGAGAATAGAGTTTCTGCTTCTGAAAAAAATTTGTCATGAACCAACACATCACACACACACACATAAGCACACATTATGCTCAGACATTCTTTGAACCATTGTGTGCGTGAGTGTGTGTGTTGAAGCTGGACAGGAAGTTTATGGGTCTCTTCCTGTTGCCTGCAGTGCCTCGTAAACACAGATGATACAGTTTTGGTGTGTGACTTGAGAAAACAAGTATTTCTGAGACAAACAATGTCTGTAAGGATAACCAGCTAAGAAAACTATTTAACAGTAATCTATGTTTGGATTTAAAAAAACACATTGACAAAGAAATACGTGCAACTAAAACTAATGTATAAAAATATCTTTTTTATTCAACATTTCAAGGGCAAAATCTAAAAAAAAAACAGGCAAGAACAGAACAATGCACATTGTGTGTACTAGACTACAACCTAAGCATCCAGCATTCCTCAGTGCAACGGTTATACATTTAATAATTATAATTGAGTCATCACTGACTTAAAGTGGGAAATCCCTGAGGAGTGAATAATAGGAACACACCTGTTGATTTCTATGAAATTCAACTGCTTCTCCTATGAACACCATTGTGAATGGAGATGTTTCTCTAGAGAAAATCCCCCAGTAATATCCCATGCATTTCTTCTAATGTTTTGATACGCATCCTAATAATGTCTCAAACTGTGCTCGCATTTCCTAAGCTAACAAAAAGTCTAAGAGGAAAACTCAGATATCTCTATATGAACTCAACCTTTCTCATTTCATTCTTGTCAATGGCTGAGTCACTCACATCTGTTTATTTGTCAGAATAAACACATCTGCCATTAAGTTAAATGCAAACACAAAAACACATGCACATAAAGTCAGCACTCCTGCAGTTTAATGCAGCGGTTAGTTGCATGTTCATTACGGGCGTGAGGCGTTACAGGGAGCATGTTGTGCAGGAAACATATGGAGCCAGCTGACACGAGAGACAGAAAACACACACACACCCATAAGACAGGAGCCCCTCCACAACACACACACACACACACGTTGGTTTTTGTTGTTTATGGGGACTTTTTATACTGTACAAACTGTATGTGCTATTGCCCTACACTGACCCTACACCTAAACCTAATGTGTGCATTTTTTGATTCTTAAAAAAAACACCATTTAGTATGTTTTTTAAGCCTTTTGAATTACGGGGACACTGAAAATGTCCTCATAAATCACCTTCATATTGTAATACCCATGTCATTATACACATTTGTGTCCCCATAAACCACATAAACATGCACACACACCCATGAGACAGAAGCCCCTCCACAACACACAGACATCAACACAAGCGGATCTGTCTGACCTGATGCGAGCCGAGCGTCTGCGGAATGACACTGCTGTAAAACCCGCTTTTCTTTCTCTCTTTCTTTCTCCCTCTCAACTCCTTTTCCTTCCGTTCTCGTCTCTTGGTATCCTTAATATTTGACCTCATTCACAATGTGCAGCAGCTCTCGTGAGTCAGTATGAACTCTCTCTTTCTGAGTCACATGCGTATAAAACCACAGACTGGCTACAACCTCAACTTAAAGAGTATTTGTCTACAACCTTCTTCAATCTCAAACTTGAGAATTTTTGACTGCAAACTTCCTTAAACTTAACTTTAATCTTTGTAAACAAACGTCTTATGAGTGTTTCTGTCTTTAAAGTTCTTCCTCTAGCCTCTTCAGTCACAAGCGTAAGAGTATTTTGTCTACAACCTTCTTTAATCTCAAACTTGAGAATTTTTGACTGCAAACTTCCTCAGAGTATCTTTGTTAACAAACGTCTTATGAGTGTTTCTGTCTTTTTAGTTCTTCAACCTCAAACTTGAGAATTTTGTTCTCAATCCTCTTTAGTCACAAGCTTAAGAACTTTTTCAAAAACAAACTTGAATATTTTTTGTCGTCAACTTCTTTAACCTCAAATTTATGAATATTTTTGTCTATGAACTTTTACCTCAATCTTAAGAGTCTTACAAGTTCTTCAATCTCAAATTTGAGTATTTTCTCTTTGAACTTCAACCTCAAATCTTGAACCTTAAACTTAAAAGCGTTTCAGTCTTCATACTACTTCAATCTCAAACTTTGATTTGATTTGAAATAATTTTTTGTTTGTATTAAAACGTCTCGAAGCTTGAGTATTTCTGTCCTTAAACTTCGGCCTCAACCTTAAGAGTATATCTATCTTCAAAGTTCTTCTTCTTGTGTATTTTCTCTTCAAACTTCAACCTCAAATTTAAGAATTTTTACCTGCAAATTTCTTCAACCTCAAACATGAGTATTTCTGTCTTCAAACATCTTGAAGCTCAGACTTCAGAGTATTTCTGTCTTCAAACGTACAGTATTTATACAGTATTTCTTTTAGATTACAGCCAAAAATATCTAAACATCCTCAAATCAAGAGAGTCAACATTGCACAACCTAAAAATTCAATAGATGCATCTTGAACATAAGCAAATGCATAACTATTTGTCTTGATTTCAGTGCATTTTAGACATAAAAATCAATAACGAGAACAGGTGGCACAATCACTTTAATATTCAAGCCTCACACGTCTCCAATCTTATTTTAAGGATGTTTTAACTGGAAAACAAATTGTTGCACTTTTGCAAAGCAAAAACATGCAACATTTGTTATCCACATACACACACGTTTGTGTCCATTTGTGTGAAACCCGATCCTTACTTTCGGTCCCAAAGGCAGAACAGTGCTCCATTGTCCAAGAGACAGAAAGACATGTGGGAGGGAAGAATAGGAGGAATAGATTACAGCAAACGTGATGAGTGAGTTGAAAAGCTTGTAAAGGAGTGAAGCTGAGTCACCGCGCGCGGAGAGAAAGAGAGACGCACACAGCGTTCTCATTAAGAGTCTGTCTATCTGTCCTGCATCTGTCCATCTGTAAGCGCTCGATAAATACAAGAGCCGAACGAGCGCAGGATAAGAGGAGCTGCTTGCAATTTGAAGCAAAAACAACTAACATGTTAACGTCAGCACAAGCAGATCTGGTGAGTTATGAGCAGCCTTTGAGGAATCTGACTTAAACCAACAAAAAACGACCAACACAGCAGAGTGTCTGTAAAGCACAGAGCTAATGCATTAGAGCATGCTGTAAATGTGCTGACTGCAAACATACACTATAACCCTGATCTTAATAAAAGCCAGAGGCGGTTTGTACCCATTCTGGTCTGGTAGGTTATAGTTCTGCAACCCTTTTTAGATTAGGAGCAGTGTTAAAGTGTGTCTGACACACGGTATCTCCCGTGCGAATGACGTTTTTAGACGTGCAGTGCCGGTACAAGCATGCTGTTTCATACTTCTGCAGATAAGAGCGGATTTACACACAGCCGAGTGTTATTAAGGGAATAACGAATTCCTGAGCATCATCGTCACGCTAGCCTAAAGGAGCCAAGATGAATTAGCTATAGTCTGAGTACTGTAAGAGCTGGATGAATGTCTGATGACCGCAGTGCACTAGTGCATGCCCATCTCAAGCACTAAATGCAATCTATACATATACTGTGAATATACAAAGTGCTTTTTGTGGTTAAACCGGAAGTAACAGGTTTTATTAAAGCCTGACTACATAGAGTTTCACTATCAATCATAAGTGACTTTAACATTTAAAAAAAACTTAATGTGGTCTTACCTGCACAATCATTCTTTTATACTAGATCTATAACATAAACTTACTAGATTTTACTTAAATGACAGTTATATTTTACATAGTACGTAGTTTTTTATATTATTAAATGACTGAATCTACCTGACAAGTATCAAATAAGTCAAATAGCTGCTTAAGGAAACAACTGTTTGTGCAAATAAAGTTTGCAAAGTGTCTTTGGAAGTGTCTCACTGTCGCTATTACACCAGTAAGTATGGTTTTATATACTAAATTCTGAATTTGCTTATATTATAGCTATAGTAAACTAGTAAAAATAGTAAAAAATCTGATATACACATATCAGGTCAATATATATATGAAGAGTTCAGAGGCAAAAGCCTCTAGTTGCCATGTGAAGTTTTCTTCTAAAATTAGCATTTTTATCAGGTTCATATATTTATGTTCAGCATAAAAAAGGGCCTATACACTGCCATTAGAGTAAAATTACCACACCTAAACATAGCAGCCTGATAAAAATGCAAAATTTAGATGAAAAACTTCAGCCTGTACTTTTGTATCTGAACTCTACAGATATATACACACTATGCACTCTTGTAGTAGGTATATATAACATAAGTAAAATAAATGCATACTCGCTGGTGTCTCAAACCCCAGTTCGCTGCGTACTACGACAGCATTATTTTTAGGCATCATCGGTTTTGCATGTTTTCCTGCATCAGCTGTGCCGGCTGGGAACGTGCCCCAAAATGCTGCTGTCTAGGAAAACAGCTCTGTGTGTTTTGAACCACAACTCGAACGCATAAAGCGAAACATGTTTAAACGTGAAATAAAGCGAGTGTTCTGGTCTCACCTCTCGAAACAAGTGCTCTGTACTCCGCTTCCTCTTCAATGCGCGTTAATGCGTCTAAATCCAAACTGGAGCGTCTCTCTGTATCTCCTCCGTGTCTCTGTGCTTGAGCCCGTCAATCTCAGGATATTTATCCCGGAGGTGATGATGATGATGATGATGCTGGTGTGGGGCGGAGAGAGGAATGTCCGATTAGTGTGAGTCAGTGATGTAAGATCTAGCCGTCAACCTAAGTATGGGCACGTAAATATGTACGCAAGGAAGGGAGCTATTAGACAATATCAAGTGCCAGTTATTGTAAGGAAATATAGTAAGGAATTATAGTAATCGCCATTTTTTACCTCACGTTATAGCCTTGTTTGACGTTGGAAGTTAAACAACGAGATATAACTCGCAATTGCGCAAAAAGAAATTGAAACATGTATATAAAATTAAATTTCGTTTTAAAAATATTTTTTGTACCAATTCTAAGGGAAAAAAAATTACGAGATAAGCCCGTCAGAAACTAAAGGGAAAAAAAAGTCGCTAATACTTTTATTTATTCCGTGGCGGTACCGGGTTTCTGTAAAAAGCACAAAATATGCCAAAAAGTGATTTAATTGTTGAAGGCAAAAGGTTTTGTGACATTTCTTTATGTAGACTAGATATAAGAACTACGTGCCTGCGAAGCATACATATTGTGTAACGTTAGCATGTGACTCATTCTATAATTGCGGGTGCATTTGGTGTCCCTGTCAACTCTGTTACCTAGGTAGACTTACAATGGAGACAATAGTGTAACAGAACTGACATTATTTTTTTTTCCAAAAACTCCACTTGCTGGCATAAATGCTAAGAACACCTGACACTTATGAAAACATAATTAAAAGAGCTTTAAATAACCCAGTGTGAGATCAGTAATATTTTCTGTTTTCCTTTTGATATTGTGGTAACAGAGTTGACGTTTTAAAAATTACTCTTGGTGTAAGAAGTTTTTAGATTCAAATATTTTCTCAGAGAGAGCACAGATACTTTTCAGAGCTTCAGATCTTATCAGTGAGTGAAAATGACATCATTTCCTGTAACTTCCACAGTTCTTAGAGATAATTCCACCAATTTAAAGGGAAAAAAACGTTAAAAAATACTAAAAAAAACTAAATAGCCTACTAAAAAAATACTATAAAATATTTTGACTGAACATTGATACATGATCACAAAAATACACTGACTAATGTGAACAAGACGAAATCATGATTTTTAGCTATTTAAGACACTTTTAAAATAAATTATTATATTGTTATGGACTGCACATCTTGTAATTCATAAAGAACAATAATAAATTAATTAAAATAACAAAAAATATAACCATTTGAAAAAAAAGTAGAAAAAATAATTACTTTGTTTTTGTGGGACACCAAATGTACCCGCAATTATAGAATCACCCATATAAACAAATGCACATCAAGTGAAATTTTTAAAGTAAAAAGACTTCTTGTAAAACTTGCTTATAACTTATACAAATATTTCTTACAGTGTAAGCCTATGTGAAATTGAGGATAACTAAAAGCATCATTGATAAAAGCTGTTTTTTGATAATTACAAGACGCTTTATTTGCAGAAAACAAGAAAATATTCCTGCTTCCTCTCTTCCGTCTGTGTTATTTCACTGTACATCTGTTAGTCCATTAAACTGTTCATAAAGACTGTGCTTTCCTCAGCAGAAAATTAAGACAACAATTAGGAGACTAAATTACCTCGGGCGCCTGTGCTGTTAACTGCTAACCTCTGGTGTATTTAGTAGCTCATTCCACTATTATGTGGACTTATATATTCTGGTACTTGTGTGTTTTGAAGGAAAAATCATTGTGACGTCCTAACTTCAGTCATGGACCCAGGCGGGTTCCAGACACTTTGGGGTTTGGTCTGGTTTTCCCCGGGTGTGGAGGTGAAGAGCTGAGAAAGGAAAAGAGACTCACTAGCGATGGCAGCTCCTATTACTACAGTGTGATTGTGGGACGTTACTTTTTTAAAGTTAAAATGCAGTAATATTGCCAGTGGCTTTACCTGTTTTTTGCTTAGCCAATGGAAAAATATCCAAAAACAAAATGGTTCTAGCTTAATCAAACACAGTGCTGTTGAGCGAATTGGTTCAGCGAATGATTCAATGACTCAATCAGTTGTTTGGTTGCTGCCTGTTGCTGATTGAATCGATTCTGTAAATGACTCACTCACTTGTTTTGTTCATGAATACGTTAAACGAATCGAGCGAATGATTCAATATCGTATTACAATACAATTACTTGTCGCTTCCTATATATCTATATATATCTTTATATCTATATATAGATATATAGATAGGAGGCGACAAGTGATTGTATTATATATATATATAAGTAACGATGTAAAATCTTTATCACTGATACACAGACTGACAAAATGTATAGCTGTTTTTGTTATAAGATTTGAATTTAACTTAAATTTGCAAAATGCAATTCTATTGTCATGTAGTACATTTATTCTTTTTATTAGGCTACACACTACAAGAGCATCACAAACAATTTGTTTTTAAGCCAACAATTAGACAATGCCACATTTATTCTAAACTAAATTAGTCAACAAGAGAAAGAGAACTTATGTCATACATGTAGTGCTCTTCGTGACAGTCAAAGAGTTAGTATCATGTGACTCAAGCATGTTTATTATTTGTATAATGTTACACGAGGATTATCTCCTTGTTTCATCAAGTATGCTATCATGAAAGTTAACAGGAAACTTCTATTATAAACACATGATGAGAGCAGCTGGGACGTCACATCACGCCATCTTCATCACTTACTCCAGAACATCAGCGAGTGACCAGAGCAAACCGTCACCAAACTGCCCTACGCAAGTGACCCCAAGAATTTCTTAGATGTGGTAACGTGATTCTTAAGAGCATCTGATTAAGAAGATTTATTAGCTGTTTATTTACTCAGCAATGACATGTTTACACAGGCCACATCTGAGAGTTTCTGTATCACTCAGGACAAAATACCCAAAATGATCCATTAGGTTGACTTTTATTCATTTATGATGACAAGGACATCAGGCTTATCAGCTTACTGGGGCTTTTTAGGGACACATCAGCTCTTATCAAATGGAAATGGACGTTTCTGAGGAACAAACCCATTTAAGCTACCTTTTATTTTTAGATTTTAGATTCAATTTAGAGGAAAAAAAGGGGGACAGTGATCTGGTGATGGTGTCTGTGGAGGCACAGTCAAATAAATGTATTCAATAAATAAGTTTTTTGATGTTGATATGTTTTTCTGTTAAAGAAATAAATGCAAATGTATTCAATCAAACAAGAATACTTGACATTTTTATCAAGGTTCATTGTTCCCAATAAATATACGTCAATTCTGTATAAATTCGAACGTAAGTCCTTTGACAGAAAAACAAAGGAAACTTCAACTTTCAAGGCTGAGAGAGGTTATAGCTATAAATCTGTCTTTGTGAAGGGTGGCACCATAGGAAATCATCATCAACAACTCACTTTTTTGAGGAAATGATGCCAACAGGACACAGCAGTGATTTTGTGTATTGTGAGAGATAGAGGAGGAAATGAAAGAAATTAGCATTTATACAATGCACAACATATCTGAAGGTAATTCTGATTTAAATATAACTTAACATGAAAAAAGTTATGTGAAAAAAGTAAAGTGAGATTTTATTAATGATAAAAGTAGCCTAATACAATTTTAGTGAGATGCATTACTTATTAAAACTATAGACAATTTCATTACAAACTTTGATCTTGGCTTGTGGAAACCTGGATTGAAATTTTTTAAAGATTCTCAAATACTGAAATTCGATAATGATAGATTAATCAATTAATCAATCACTTTTATTTCTATAGCGCTTTTAACAATACAGTGTCAAAGCAGTGTCAGTAATGTATAATGACTAGATTAAACACTCCATTTTCAACTAAAGGCATTTCATTATTGAATGGAGATACATCGTTGTCTAGATCAGCTCATTTTATCTTTGTAATCAAATCAGCGATAATCGCTAGAAATTAAAAAAATATATAAAATAAAGTTCTTAACTAACTATGTTCTCATTATAAGCCTGTTCTTTGAAATTTGTTCAGTCTGCTTTTAGAGGGATTGTGTGTGTATAGTCTAGTATATTTCTTTATTAAGAGCGTTTTTTGTACAGTATAATGATCGTCTGCGCTTAGTACCGTAGTATGTAGAGTATAGTAGCCTTTTGTGAGTGCGGATGTTTATTTTTGGGTTCGCGGTTTTACAATATTTACGGGAATTGAAAGTTTCAGGAAGTGGAGAAACTCACCGCTCTTCTGCTCTCAAAACCCTATCATAAAACATTTGTTTACTGAAGAAATCCGCGTATGTTTGAAGATCGCAGGAGTAATCTGTTCTGAGGCGGAGAAAAGTGTTTTGGAGGTTGTGTTTTCGCGTAGATCAGATAAAATCTGACAGGTAAAATCACTAATGACGGTATAATGTGTCAAAGTCTACACGAGCCGCTTGAGCGCATATGTACAATATACTCAGAATATATATCAAGTAACACAGCAGCTTAATGAAAGTTTTATAAAGTGATCTGATCTTGCGAACAAAGATGCACAGGTTATAAACAACAACATGTGTTTAATGACATCAAATACACATAGTATTCAACCATGGTAAAACAGAAGGTAATTGACGTTCTTGTTTTTTTTTTAAAACCTCAAACAGTTTTTAGTTTTTTAGTTGTTCAAATTAGGACATACAGACTTACTTACTTATATATATGTATATATATAGTACTTTCACTTCAATTGCACTTAATCCCAGCCTCAACCCATTCAGAAGTACCAGTATTTACATAGAAATCTATGCATAGTAGCCAGAAAGAAATGCTAACTTTTGCATCTGAACTCTTCACATATACGTTACATTTATATTGTACATTTTTAATAGTTTATGCATCATTGTTATTAATGAGGTCTTCCTTGGATGCCAGATTTGCTCACGCTTTGGCACAAAATCTAAGGATTGTGCACCCAGCCTTGTATCTCTGGGTGTGTTTTTAACATTAGTTGTATAAATGGACATTGTACTGATATTGTTCTCTTCTGCAGGGTTTGTATGTGAGTGATTTCAAGGGCCCGCTATGAGCCGTCCACCCTCCATGCAGCCGCAGATGTGCGGCCCCTGGGAACTGAAGGAGCGACTGGGAACCGGAGGCTTTGGGAACGTCACTCTCTGGCAGAATAAGGTACAATATGGTTCCTTTTCCATTAAAACGAAGATACAGACAAGCACTTCACCTTTATGAATCCTCTGCAGTGAATGGGTGCCGTCAGAATGAGAGCTGATGAAAAAAACATCACAATAATCCACACCACTCCAGTTCATCACTTAATGTCTTATGACAGGAAGAGATGTGCGTTTGTAGGAAACAATCCATCATAAAGATGTTTTTAACTTCAGAACATTGCTTCTGGCTAAAATATGAGTCCATAATCCATAATAATGCTTTCTTCAGTGAAAAAGCGGTTTGGTCTGAATCAGAAGAGAAATCTGCAGATATCAAAAAAGTTATAAACAAATGTATGAGTGGAATTTAATATGAGAGACAACAGGAAATTACATTTGTTATTGTGGATTATGGACTTGTATTTTAACGGGAAGCAGTGGTTTGATGCTAGAACGTCTTGATGTATTTGTTTCTTACAAACATGCAGCTTTTGTGCTTGACAAGATGTTAACTGATGGACTGGAGTGGAGTGGAATACTGTGATGTTTTTATCAGACTCTCATTCTGACGGCACCCATTCACTGCAGAGCATCCATTGTTGAGCAAGTGATGTAAAACTACATTTCTACAAATCTGATGAAGAAACAAACTTGTCTTGTAGAGCCTGAAGGTGAGGACATTTTCAGCAAATTTGTTATTTTAGGGTGATTTATGCCTTCACCATGATTTACACTAGGATATTTTCCTAGATCAAATCCTTGCTGGTGCTGGAATAATATTCATTTCAGGCAGTCAGATTAGTTTTAGGGTTTTAACAATGTTCTTATCAGCTTTTCATGTTTTGCTTATTTTAGGGCTAAATTATGGCAAGATTAAGTTGGGAATGTTGTGAAAAAGTGACTAAAGTGTCAGACTGACTGGACAAACAGAAATAGATGACTGTAAATCCTTTCACATGACATTCAACATTAGGGTTGGGTACCGAAACCCGGTACCAGTATGGCACCGGTACCTAAGTAACCGGTATGTACCAAACCGAATCAAAACGTGGATTTCGGTGCCTCATTTCGATGTCGTGCCTGAACAACAAACCCAACAAATCTATGCCATTAATAAGCGAGCACACCACTGATGCTGGTGCGCGCGGTAAGTCATTTCCGCGAGAGGAAAACAGATCTACATGCGAAGAAATGGGAGCCTGCGAGCTCATTTCAAACCCATTTCATGATAAATCATTCAAGTGAACAGTTGTACAGTTTCATATTTATTTGCATCTTGAAATGAATAGTTCTGTAT
>JAUMHE010000318.1:324297-347719 GCA_032359235.1 Enteromius mattozi
TACTGGTATTCCTATCTTTGTGGGGACAATTGGTCCCCATAAGGTGATAAATACCAGGTGCACACACACACACACACGCAAGGCTTGTTAAACGGCTGTTGTGACACTATGATCTGTATCCTCAGGTCTGTTCTGCACGGTCACGTCTGACGTGTGTCTGTACTCTCCCTGCCTAAACAACAGCACCTGTGTCCCGGCTCTGAACGGATACTTGTGCCTCTGCTCTCTCACCCCTCCTCTATATGCCGGTGAGCACTGTGAGCATTTATACGACCCATGTGAAAGCGCAGGTTGTCCATCCACCTGCTTCAGCACCGCTGGAACCAAGAACTACACCTGTCTGTGTCCGGACGGCTTCGACGGCCCCAACTGCACCCAAAACATCAACGAATGTGAGAGCAACCCCTGCACAGGGGTCAAGAGCTACTGCGTGGACGGAGTCAACGGATACTCATGTCACTGTCCCAGCGGATACAGCGGGGATGACTGTGGGACGAGGGTGCGAGACTGCGCTGATGAGCCGTGCTTAAATAATGCCTCCTGCGTTTGGGCGGCGAGCGGCTACGAGTGCAGGTGCACCGCGGGGTTCCGGGGTCAACACTGTGAAGAAGACATCGACGAGTGTCTGTCCCAGCCCTGCAGGAATGGGATCTGTCTGGATGGGATCGACCTGTATCAGTGCTACTGCATACCTGGTTTCCAAGGTTACCACTGTGATATTGACATCAACGAGTGCGCATCCCAACCCTGCGAGAACAATGGGACCTGCATCAACGGGAAGGACCGCTACATCTGCGAGTGCCTCATTGGGTTTACAGGTAACGGCTGTCAAAAACATACTGTGGCTGTACTGTGGTATTTACATGTTTGGTACTTTAACATACACATATACTAATATAAACCTACCATCAAGTATTTATTTATTTATCAACCAAAAAACTTAACTGACAAAAAAGACAATTTCAACTTTACTGTGCTTTCTTTCTTTTTATAAAATATTATATAAAAATTTATAAATATTTAAAAAAAAATCTTTTTTACGTTTCCTTCAAGTTTCTGTCTGTCAGCTTCACTTCAAATAAATGTTATTATCAATGATAAATTACATTTTAATTATGTATTATGTATATGAATTGTATTATTTATTTTTGTCAAAATATTTATTATAATTATTTAAATTCTGATTTATATAATTATTTGAACCATGTTTATTACAATAACTGTATTAAAATATAAATAGAAAACTACTAATGTTTTAGAAGCAAATCTATTTATAGAAAAATTATATTTGTTTATAAAATAATTTTAGATATTTAAGCAGAAAAAGGTTTCAGAGGATGACTTTAACTTTCGCCATGAAAAAGGTGTAAAGAAAAAAAAACCTTAACAAAACATTTATTTATTTGTTTTATAATTAAAGACACTCATTAAAATTATTTTATTGAAATTTCTTATAAATATTTTTAGAATTTTCTTGCAACTTATATTTGTCTACATAAAACATTTCAGGCATTTAAGTAGAAAGAACGCCATGAATGCCACTCAGACAGGTTTAAAAATCATAAATTTAGTCAAGCGCGTGCAAACATTGGTTTATTGTGATAGTCAACTTTAGACATTCTACTAACAGTAGCTTTGCAACTACATGTCAACTAGCAGTCATTAGAGTATTAGTAGACTGTCTGCTACACTTTATTTTAATAGGTCCACTTTGCAAGTTATTCTACTAACCCTAAACCTATCCTAACGGTCTACTCTGAGAGTTAGTAAACATATAGTTGCAAATTAATGAGAATTAGTTGACATGCAGTTGGAAAGTTAGTAGAATATTTAATGTGGACTATCAAAATAAAGTGTAACCAAAACTTTTGATTGATAGCATATACCATATTCATATACCACTGTACTCCAAATATGGCAAAGCCACATAGATACAGTAGAACAGTGTCTTCAACACAGCCATCACGGATGCAGCAGTGGTCTTGAGAGGACTCCATTGACTAGTTTCTTCTGTGTGTTGGTTTGTCCTGCAGGAGTGAACTGTGAAGTTGATGTTGATGAATGTGAGGCGGATCCCTGTCAGAACGGCGCCATCTGCCATGATCACGTGGGTCTGTACACCTGTGAATGTGTGCCGGGATACGAGGGCATTAACTGTGAGCTGGACATCAACGAGTGTGATAGTTCACCCTGCCAACACGGAGGAACATGTCTGGATATGGTGAACGGGTGAGAAAACTGATCCGGCTTCAGAATGATTGTGGAGGTTTCAGACCACTAATCAATGACCAGAGGACCACCGACTAGTATGGTTTAGTTAAAAAACACTTCCCTTTAAAATGTACCATTATTAGCTGTTTAATTAGAGTTAGCGCTAGATTCTGCAGGAAGGTGGCCTTAACACATTACTCTGTACCTTAAGTGATCAACCAGTGCCATAACTAATTAACCAGTGTTTAAGTAATCCATCTGTGACCTATCAATTGGTGCCTTAACTAATCATACAGTGCCTTAACTGATCAGCTAGTGCTAATTAACCTGTGTTTTTAACCAATCAGTCTGTAGCTAACCAATTGGTGCCTTAACTTATCACTCATACCTTAAGTGATCAACCAGTGCCATAACTAATTAACCAGTGTTTTAACTAATCAGTCTGTAGCTAATCAATTGGTGCCTTAACTAATCACTCAGTGCCTCAACTGATCAACCAGTGCTGTAACTAATTAAGCAGTGTTTTAACTAATCGGTTTGTGGCTAATCAATTAGTGTCTTAACTAATCAACTAGTCTTTTAACTATTCAGTCTGTGGCTAATCAATCAATGAGTGTCTTAACTAATCTATCATTGTTTTAACTAATCAACATTGTCTAAACAAAGCAATCTCTGGCCAGTCAGTCAGTGTCTCAAGTAATCAAATAGTGTTTTAACCATTTCACCAGTGCCTTCACTAACCAATAAAAACCATAAAAGTTTCTTATTTAATCAACCTGTAGCTAGTCAGTCGGCATCTTGACTAATCAACCGGTGCCTTAACTGTTTAGCTAGTGTCACTAATCAATGAATGTCTTACCTAATCAATCAGTTTCTTAACTAATCAACCAATGTCTACATTAAGCAAGTGGCTTAACCAACCAACCAGTGTCTTAACTAATCAGTCAGTGCCACAACTAATGAAGATTTACTAATTAACCGGAGTTTTGCCATATCAGTAAGTGTCTTAACTAATAAATTGTTAAATGAATCAACTAGCCCTTTATCAGATAATCCAGTATCTTAATTAACCAATGTTTTTGAAAAGTGCATCAAGTCATGTTTCTCTTTCAAATGTAACTTCTCAGTTATTTTAAACTGCTTTTAAATCACCGTATCAGTGTCAAAGATGATACGGTATGAATCACATAAAATTCGGATCATGATTTCCAGAGAGGAACCAACATTTCTGTGCCCTCATAATAACACAATTTGTCTCCCTGGCCCTCTGGAGGTCTGTGCACACCACTGGTAAAGCTTAGAGTAAATCCAGTTTAACTAAATAAGGAATGCTGAATGAAAGGCTTAGAGTGTATTGTGTTAGAGGAGATATTTAAGTCAAAGTGGAATGTGAGTGATCTGTCTGAGCAGACTGTATAATATATAAACACATTTTCTGTCTGTAATTGGCTGTATAACATGACAAGGTGTTTTTCAGCATGTGTTGTTTTGAATTACAGCTATGAGTGTGACTGCAGTGACACTGGATTCGTGGGCTCTTTCTGTGAAGCTGACATACCTGAGTGTGATTCTGACCCCTGTCAGCACGGTGCCACCTGCCAAGAAGGAGTTAACCAGTACACCTGCCTCTGCTGGCCTGGTAATTAGTCTTCAGCTTAACCTGATCATCCTCTCTTTGTCTTTATTAATCTCATTTCATAGCAAGTGAATTGCAGTGATAATGTCTCAGAATATTAAGTAAAGATCATGCTCCCTAAATATATCACAACTTTACTAATATTTATTACTAAGGACTTCATTTGGATAACTTTAAAGGTGATTTTCTCAATATATAGATTTTTAGCACCCATACTCCAGATTTTCAAACAGTTATATCTTGGTCAATTATTGTCCTATACTAACAAACCATACATTTATGCAAAGCTTACTGACCCTTATGACAGGTTTTGTGGTCACATATTGTACTCATCAGTGATGATGTGTTACACCACACTGCCACTTAGAGAAAAATGTGGGACATTGCAAAGAGAACCATAAATTAGAAATGAAATGCTGTTTCAGGCTATTATGAATGCATGGAATGCATGTTTTATTGGAGTAGATGTACCATATTATCCAGAAAATAACTGACTATATGTGACCATGGGTTTAAAAGGCTTTTTTTTAATTTTTTATTAATACATTCAGAAATAATGTAAAATATAAATAAAATAATAAATGTTTACAATTGCAAATAAAATAAAAAAACGGATATATTTAAAAAAGTTAACTTTTCTCATTTCAATTTAGTTTAAATTGATTTCTAGTATAAACATCATTCTTAAACCAAAGCAAAGGACTTATTACTACCATTTTCTTACTCCATAGGCAGATTTATTTTCTTGTTTTAAGCAAAAAAATAATAATAAAGATAATAATAAAGACTTTAAAAAGGCTACTAAAATGAGAAAAACTAAATTTTAACTAAAAATGTAAATTAAAATCAAAACAGATAATATGAAAAACAAAAACATAATATTATCCAAATATGAATGAAAATTATAATAGTATCTCAGTGATACTAAAGTAACACTTTATGTTACTGTATATTCCAGACAATATGGTAAAGCAGGTAAAATGTGGTGTTTTGTGTGTAGTTTCTATTAGCATAAGTGAAGTGCATCTGTTAAAGTCATAATCTCCTCCCTGGAGCTTTTAACCTCATTCAACTATTTAATCTTACTTTAAACTCATTACCAGTTTCTGTACATTTCTGTTTACACACATGCTGTTCTTAATGCTGCTTGATGGAGCCCAGAAGTTAAAGATGTGGGCTGGTAAACTAAAGGCTGGAGGTTTGAACCCTGAAAGGTTGATCCATGAAAGATCAGCTACGCACTAACCTGTGCTTCATCCAAGTATACTAAGTTAAGTCGCTTGGATGAAATCTTCTGTCAAATAACAACTTTACTGTAAAAAAAAAAAAAAAAAGATTAAAATGCTGCACAAATTGCATGTACAGTGGGCTTTTTGACATTGCATTACACTCCCACCACCCAGGGATTGTGGGTAGTGGGAGTGAATTCCCAGCACTCTCTCCACCTTCAATACCATGACTGAGGTGAGACCCTTGAGCAAGGCTCCGGGTGTGTGTTCACGGTGTGTGTGTGTGGTTGATCACTTCTCACTGCTGTGTGTGTGCACGTTGGATGGGTTAAATGCAGAGCACAAATTCCAAGTATGGGTCACCATACCTGGCCACAAGTCACTTCACATACTCAAGTGGAATTATGCAAATTGTGAATAATAGTGGGCCAAGAACAGATCCCTGGGGAACACCTCGCTTCAGGGGGACAGTGGGCGATCGAAAATCCTTAACAGAAATATGGAATTGTCTATCTGAGAGATAGGAAGAAAACCAAGAGAAAGCAGTACCAGAGATACCCAGACCAGAACAAGAAATAAGTAAATCATGGGAAACAGCATCAAAGGCAGAACTGAGATCAAGTAGCAGTAGTATAGACAAGGAGCCAGGATCACCAGAAAGCAGTAGATCATTCACTAACTTTACAAGTGCAGTTTCAGTACTGTGGATTTTAAAAAATATATTGGCATGGCAATTCTTCTTTCTTTAGTTGAACTTGATATACTATACTAAAACCAATAAAAATTTATAAAAACATATTATAGACATAATTTAAAAAACAAAAAATTACAAATGCACAATAAAATGGCTAAAACATTAACGATAATTAAATTAATTAATTAATAAATAAAAACAAAAAACAATTTAAAATATTTGTAAAAATTATAAAAAGTAGGTATTAATATTATAATAGTAATCATTGCAGCTAGTTGCTAAAGCAAAGTTTCTCACTTAGTTTTTTGACTTGATGCACTGAAATAACATATGAAAAAAACTAATAAAAACGAAAAAACAAAATTACTAAAACTACAGTAAACTACACTACCTCAACTACAATTAAAATGAAAACATTAATAAAAAATAAATATTTTACATAATTAAAAAAACTATAATAGTACCTCATTAAAATAACACCACTTGAAATAAAATTTAAAAACCTTAAACTTTTATTTAATTCCAGCTAGTTGCCAAATACATTTCTTATTTTAAAGCTGCAGTCTGTAGGTTTTGCCTCTTTGTCGCCATCTATGTTTGAAAACCTGGAAATGCAGATAATCGCGGAACTATATTCTATGGGGTTGTGCTCCGGCGCGGCTCCAGCGTGGATGAATCTAATGTTTCGAGGTGAATGTGCATCTGTCAGTCACTGCACCGGAGTGAATCCTGTAATTAATAATCACAGATTCTAGTTTGTCTTAGAATATATGAATCAAATAAGAGTTTTCAAAGTATATTGTCATCTGAACAAGTACTGTAAGTAACAAGTTTGCGCGTAGATACAGTTTAATCTCTTTGACACCATTGAAATTTAATATAAAAAAATATTTTAACAAAAAAAGGAAACTATGCTCCCTTCGAACCGGTTGTCTCTAAAATACAAATCTTGTATCTGTAATCATAAGCACATTTAAAACTGAAATATAATTTAATTTCATTCACATGTGTCTCATGTAATCCTTTTTGGATTACAATCCATCAAAATTATTTTTTGACGTTTAATTATTCCAGCTCCTGTGAGAAAACGCTATACTTAATATACATGAGATTTTGTGAGGATCCTGGATCCTTTTTAGCCAAAAAAGTTTAATATGATGCACTAAAATAACTACAAATACACAAAACAAAATTAAAATGGAATTAAAATATGATTAAAAATGTTAATAAAAACTATAAAATAGTGATACTATAAATTCTGTGTATATATATTTAGGTTTAGTAGACTAAGTGGAAGTCAGTTCTCCTGGAGTTTTCAGCTCTTGTTATTTTCTTCAGGCTATGAAGGTGAGAACTGTGAGCTTGACGTGGATGAGTGTGAAACACAGCCGTGTGAGAACGGCGGTCAGTGTTTCCAGCGATCCGAGTCCAGACACTACACAGTTCTGCCTGATCTGGACACAGACTTCAGCTTCGAGAGCGCTGCTGGATTCCTGTGTCTCTGCCGCGCTGGATTTACAGGTCAGATACAGCGCTGATACTTCTCTCTGTCTCAGTTACACAAGCTTCAGTCTGGATCCAGCCCTTACAAAGACCTGAGATGAGCTGATACCAACCCCCCAAAAGACCTCATTCAAACAACATGCATAACTATCAAATTTGCATCGTATAATCATTGCTGTTAATAGTGTTCACCGTCTGTTTGATTAAATGACTGCATGAATTTTACTGTACATTTCTGCCATATGGACATCAACTTGACCTGATAAGCTACTATTAAATATAGTGCAAAGCTGCTTTGCAATTGCATTGTGTAAAGCACTATACAAATAAACTTGAATTAAATCATTAGCATCATCTTCTCAAAGAGCTGCTAGTAACCAGAGCTTTTCTGTTTCACAGGAGACAACTGTTCAGTTAATGTGAACGAATGTGAGTCCAGTCCGTGTGAGAACGGAGGCAGCTGTGAAGATCTCATCAATGCGTTTCAGTGCTCGTGTCCCGCAGGCTTCAGAGGTGTGTGAGTGTGCTCCGTATTTAACCTGAAAACTTCACAGCATCCAAAATAATGCACATATATCAGTGGCTGAATGCTCAACACAATATACATTAAACATGACTCTATTAACATTTTTGCTGAACTCCACAAACTGTTGTTTTAGTATGATTAAGACACTATTTTGTTGAAACTAAAACTTAGTATCATTAAGACACTACTGCAGTTTTATTAACATTTTGAATGAGTTTTTAAATGCTTATAGTTTTACTAATTTTGCTGAAACTAAAAAAACTTTAAATTTTAGTACCATTCAAATACTATAATAATTTTGAATCGGCTTATTTTCATATTTTCCATTTTCAAAATCATTTTAGTAATTTTCTTGTATGTATTAGTTATTTTTAGAATTTTAATCTGTCTGCATTATTTTTTTATTTTATTTCATTTTTAGATATTTTAGCACATCTAAACTAAATTAAAATGAGAAGTGTTGCCATGGCAATAGCTGAAATTGAAAAAAGTTTGAGATACTATTATATCTCAAAGTGAGATACAGTAAAGTTTTAGGGATTACATTTTAGTTTAATTTCGTAGTTTTTCTTTATTTTTAGTATTTTTTACAAATCTGTCTGTTGTTTTTCACTTTTATTTCTTTTTCGAATTAAACTAGATTAAACTGACAATAGCTGAAATAAAAAAAACACGCTTCAAGATCAGAGTAGATCAAGCATGTTTATATTTTGAGCCGATTTTAGAACACATATCGTTTATATTTGTCACGTGTCTCCAAGCAACAAATCCATATTTAGCTAGTTTGTTGTGTTCAGAACAACTTTAAAGTCTGATCGTGTGTGATTCTCAGTAGTTTAGTGTACTGCATGCAGTGCTGGTAGTAACTGATTCTATGTCATCTGGACATATACAATTCTCACAATGATTACAATTACTTTTAAATTTATGATTACGTGACTTAATCACTTTAATCACTTTAATTATTCTTTGCATTTTAAATTTTCCATTTAAATTTTTTGTTTAAATGTTAAGTTTTCAGAATTACCGTTGCTTAATTAGAAGCAATATTTTTTATTTATGTTAGGAAAATTACATGGAAAAATGAGAGTTAAAAAGTTTAATCTTGCTTTGTTTTTATTTGTTCTTATTTTAAAATTATTTTTAATGCAACATTTCTAAAAGTTAATTATTAGCATTTCAGCTATTTCCATATTGCAGTTCACCAGTCTGAGAAACCATGACACAATGTGATATTTTAATGACAACAAAGAATTCAATAAAATGGATTTCCCTTTGTATTTTTACTAAGTTTACAACTGTTTATAAATTTCTCAGAAAACAAGACTTCTTATTTTATGTCATTTTGCATCTCAGTGCATCTTGTTTTAATAATTTAGTTATTTGTATTGGAAAGTGTTATTTTAGTCCCATTATTATTTAATAGTTTTTATAAATATTTTTATTTTATTATTTTACCTCTTACTGTGGTTAATGTCTTGTAATATTGTTGTGTGTTTATATGAGTGTTTTCTAAATTCCTATATACTTTTTTACTCTATAATTTTTACTATTATTATAAAACATCAAATTAAACTAAATGAAATTGGGAAATGTTGCTTTGGCGCCTGGCTAAAATATTTGTACATTTTATTTCAGTTAATGTTTATTTCATTTCAAGCAATGAAAATGCTTTTTTTGTGGTTTTAGGTAACTATAGTTGTACTAAAGTTTATCTTATTAAAATCAATGTGATAAACAAGTTGGATCAAAAAGTAATCATATTTCATAATCTAAAGTGTGTAGTGATTTACATTACTAACTGTAAATGTTCTACACTAATCTACAGCATGTAAATAATCTGTATGATGCTGTTCTCTCTGAAATGGTTTACAAAGTGGGCAGATTCTCTGATGCCTAGTGGTTCGAATCTGTTCAGATTTGGAAAAGTGGTGTAGTTTATTCTGAAAGCCTCCCACACGGACAGCACTCAAATCACATCTCCAGTAATGAGTGGTCCTCTGGCTCCCGGCGGACAGACAGCGTTCCTGGTGTCAGCTGGGACGGGACGGGAGGCTCAGAGGATTATTATCCCAGCGCAGAGGGAGTCATGCTGGACGCGGCTGTCGTAATCACTCCAGGACGCTCGGTACTGAGAGGAGGATCGACTTGTGCAAGAGGGAAAGAACCAGGAAGCTAGAGAGAGAGAAGTTAGACAGGGACTGAGAGGAAGAAGCTGCTGGACGTCTGTCAGCTGTGTGTCAGCGTCTGGACGTTTGGCAGGATGAGAGGACTAATAGTGAGAGTGATTTGCATCGGGCTGCTTCTCCTGACAGGTAAAGAGTCCGAGGTCTCCACAGGATTCCTGCAGTAATGTCGAATTAACCTGCAGAGAGCTCGCAATAGTGTGCGGCTCTCTCTATGACGAATATCATGTTCTGTAGAATGTGTGCAGGGTTTTGCTTCAGGTCTGGTTTAGCATGTAGTTCCTAAAGTACTGCAGCAAGTAATTTCTGACTCAGTATTTTTTGGTTTTGTTTATGTACAAAGATGCAACATGACATGAGATATCTTGCTTTTAAAAAAACTAATTAATTAAATTAAAAAATCTAAACAAGAAATATATTTGACAGTGGGGTCAGAAAAATAAATTAGTTTTCCCTTTAAATTTCAATTTTTGATGTTGTAAGACAGTTTTGATAAATTCTAGTAAATCAGAAAACAAGATTTTGTATTTTATGTGATTTTGCATCTCAAATAAATAAATGTATTTAAATATTTCAATATTTGTACTGGATAGTTCTATTTTAGTGTCAAGTTTTTTATTAATATTTTGAATTCTTTTTTAAGTTTTCATTTTAATTTAATTTTTTTTTGTTTTTTTAAATATGTCTTTATTTTTTAAAAGTTTTCATATTTTGTTTTAGTTTATTCAATTTTATATGTATATATTTTTTAATTAAACTGAAAAATGAAAATTGTTGTCTTGGCAAGTAGCTGAAATAAAATAAAGTTTTAGTTCTTTTTGATATTTTATTTTTAATATTTATTTTATTTAAAATAATGACTTTTTTTTTTGTTTTAGTTAATATATTTTTAACTTTACATTTTTAGTTAATTTTTAGTTATTAGTACATCAAGTTGAAAATGAGAAATGTTGCAACAATTTTTTCTATATTTTATTTTATTTCAGTTAGTGGGCATTTCATTTTAAGTAACAGAAATGCTTTTAGGACTGAGGAAGAAAACTTTTTTTTTTCTCCTGTTTCTCTCTTTTCCACAGACTCATATCTGCTCTAGATTTGTATTACTCTGGTTTACTCTTAATATTCAGTATTGTTTCACTGATAACATTGTTGGTTTCAGTATAAACTGTTATTTTTATTTATTTATTTATTTATTTATTTTCTCATGTGCATTATAAAAGCCTAAATGATTCATGTACTGTGAGCATTCTGCATAGCATGTGCTGGAGTTATTTACATTTGTATAGCACTTTTTGTTACACTCATGTTTTAAGGCAGCCTATCAGTTAATTTAGCTTCGTGTTTAATATTGTCAAGGAATGCAAAATATATTACAAGCAACTGCAAGCTTCTAGTTTGCTCTGGTGAAAACTGATAAGTTGCAGGAACGGTTGCACAGTAGGAGACTGTGTTTGACACCTGCTGTCATCTGCAGTGATGGACTGTCTCACTCAGCTGCATGTAGTGCATACATTTCTGTTTAGTTTGGGCATATCTACTGCTGCAGTGTTATTATTCAGCAGTAGTTAACAGTCGTCTTATAGACTGAACAAACAGCAGTTAAGTTGCAACCATATGCTGACATGCCAATCCCGTTAGCAGGATTACATTCCTGATTAAAGAAGGATTAAATAAATGCGATTAAAAGTCAGTTAATTTCCGTTCACTGTTCTGCAAGTCGCTGGCTCTGATTTATAGGTTGTCCTGTATGTTACAGTAGCTTCAGAGGTAGATTTTTGTGACTTTCTGCTTAAGATTTACATTTATATGTATATATACACACACACACACACACACTATTACACAATACACTATACACACACACTGACCTGGCAAAACATCTCCAGGGAGGAAGCTCAGAATTTGGTGACATCCATGGGCTCCAGACTACAGGATGTTCATCTAAGTATTAAAATTGTGCTTATATTTACAATTATGTCACTTTGTCCAAATACGGTTGAGCCCCTAAAATGGAGATACTTTGTTTAAGATGACTGTAACTCATAAAAGGTAGTTTTTTGTGCATAGTTTTGTGCAACCTCTTAAAATAAAGCTAAAAGTCTGCACTTTAATTACATCTCGATTGTTTTATTTAAAATCCATTGTAGTGGTCTATAAAAGCAAAAACTCAGTCTCAGAATTCTGGACCTGACTGTATAATAGGTTTTTCTTAATATTTTTTTTGTTTTAATTTAATCTTCATAAAATGTTGTTATTATATTTTCTGTTTTAATTTTAGACAGTGTTAGTAACTTTGTTTTTCTTTGAATGTGTTTTGATTTTTTTTTTTTTTAATAATTTTTTTAACATCTATTAAGTTATTTTAGTACTTCAACTTAAAGTAAATTAAATGAAAAATGTGTGTATACTACACACACACACACACACACAATACATTTCATTATAAATATTACATTATACACACACACACTCATGCATATATATATATATATATATATATACATAAGAAAAATATGTGGCTTTTATATTAAATATATTTATATAATATAAATTATATGAATATAAATATATACAACATCTAAACACGTAAATATTTTTTTAATATATACTCTAAATGTGTGTCTTTATTCATATATAATAAATATACAGAGCAAACGCATGTATTCTGTAAATAAGAACTACTATTTTGGATGTGATTAATCACGATTAATTGTTTGACAGCATGTGTATGTGTGTGTGTATATATATATATATCAAATTTACCTAAGCATTAAGTGAATATTTAAGCCTAGTTTAGACATTGGAAGTTTGCTTTTTGCTTTTTTATTCATACTATATGTTTTATATAATTAATATTTCTGTGCATCACTCTGGCTTTTGCATGCAAGACAAGTCAAGTCATCTTTATGTATATTGCGCTTCTAACAATGCAGATTGTGTCAAAGCACTGAACAGCCTCAAATTAGAGAATAGAGTGTATAATGTATATTGACAAGATTAAACACTCAATTTTTAGTTAAAGAAAATTATTGAAATGATTGCAAGTCTTTTATTGTGGTTGAATGTCTGTGCCAGATGTATGCGTGAGCTCTGTCTGTGTGACTCTCTCTGCAGGTGTGGTGTGTGAGATGAACCTGGATGAGTGTGAGAGCGATCCCTGTCAGAACGGCGGCCGCTGTGAAGACTCTATTAATGACTACACGTGTCACTGTCCTCCTCCTGCTCCGGACCAGCTGCCCTGGGGCGGTCACGACTGCGACGTCCCGCTGACCGGCTGCGTGCCTGACCCCTGCCTAAACAACGCCACCTGTGTGCCTTCCCTGCTCAGAGAACAGCACCAGCACACCTGCACGTGCCCTTCAGGCTTCCACGGAGACACCTGCCAGACATCCACCACCTTCACCCTGACCAGAGGTGAGAAGAGTACCAACAACTGGACTCAAGCAAAAGTACAAGTACCTGTATAAATTATTACTCAAGTGAAAGTAACAATCCTAATAGTTACTAGAGTAAGAACAACAGCAACAAAAAAAGAAAAATCTACTCAGGTAGCAATTTACTAGCTACTTTGTGTGTGTGTGTATGTATATCTACATCTATATATATCTATATATATATATATATATATATATATGTATAAATATATCTATATATATATCAGATAGATAGACTCTAGACAGACTTTAGAATTTTTTTAAAGCATTTTCCTCATATTATTTCTGAATTTTTAGTTTTCTTTAACTAGAGGGTTAATAAAGAAAAGTTATGCTACTTGAATCATGTTGTAGGTACAGTAATTTTAGTTAAAAACTGTAAAGGATCAAACAGAAAATTGAGATTTTAATTTCTTGTTGTATCTAGGTTATCTGGTCATCGAGGTCCCGCATATAAACAGGACGTCCCAAGCTCCAAGCGTCCAGCTGCGGTTTAAGACGACATTGCCGGATCTAATTCTCTTCTTCCGGGGAAGCCAAGAGCACTTCTTCATACTGGAGCTAATTGGTGGAGACCTGCACTCCAGAGCCCAATCAGGAGACCTAAAGCTGGCCGTGCGGTTAGACGGGGATTTCAGCGACGGACTCTGGCACGAAGTCTCAGTTAGTGTGGATGAGAGACTGATTCTGACCTTGCTGTCGGATGGTCTGACCAGAGCCGAGGACGGAGGACACAACCATCTCCTGTCCTTTCAGCCACTCGGTTTAGAGAGAGTCCACCTCGGCGGGGTGCCGCAGGAATACCTGAACCGGACCACTTCCAGGACGGGATTCCTGGGCTGTTTTGAAGATCTGCTGGTGGATTCTCAGCCGGTTCTTCCCCAGAGCTTCGCTCCACAGCCGGACGTACAGATGGGCTGTGAGAAGAGCGACTGGTGCGGGTCGGAGCCCTGTGCTGACCGTGGACGCTGTGTGGATCTGTGGTCAGAATTCAGGTGCAACTGCCACAGGCCCTTTCACGGACACAACTGCTCAGAAGGTGAGGCAACTTGTTAAAAAACAGCTTGCTGGAATAATTCATGTGATGCATGTACTTTGAAAAGTAACTAAATCATTTTATATATCCTATTTAATTATTAATCATGCAATTTATTTCAATAAATTTACTTTATTTTTGAAAAACAATTGTTTATTTAAATAATAACTATAATTATTATATATTTGTTCAAAAATAAAGTGAATTTATTAAAATGAATTGCATGATTAATAATCGTTTTTTGTTATTAATTAATTACTATTATTATTATTATTATTATTATTATTATAATTATAGCTAATAATTAATTAATTAATATATGTAAAATTTAGTGCTGTCAAATGATTAATCGCCATTATTTGCATCCAAAATAAAGGTTTTTGTTTACATAATATATGTGTGCTATGTATATTTAATATGTAAATATAAAAACACACACATACCATATTCTGAAAATATTTACATGTATTTACATTTATATATTTTTTATTCATATAATTTATATTATATATGAATATATTTTAATATATAAACATCACATATTTTTCTTAAATATATCCGTGCAAGTATGTGTATTTTATATACACGTAATTAATATATACAGTACACAAACATGTATAATCTAAACAAAAACTTTTATTTTGGATGGGATTAATTGACAGCACTTATTTAAATTTGTTTAAATATAGAAATATAAGCTGAAGATTAATTAAATAAATATTAATAAAAAATAAAATAATTAAATATGTAAATTAAAATTATTGTGAAATAAAAAACAAAAGAAGACACTTACTAAAATGTAATAATTGTAATAAATATTACCTGTGTGTGTGTGTATATATATATGTGTGTGTGTGTGCGTATATATTTATTTATTTATCTTTTAATATTGCCTTAAAATCGTCTGACAAAACCGATTGTGAAGCCTTGATGACTGAGAACTGAACAGGAATATTTCATTTTAATTAATAAAAATTGTACTATAATTACCAAAATGCTATTGTCACATGTAAAAAAAAAAAAAAGTAAATTATTTTTTCTTATTATTGGGTTGAAGTTTGACCTTTATATATCTGATATAACCTTTAAACTGTTTTCTCACCAGAGTTCACTTCATGGACGTTCAGTCCAGAGCGCAGCAGGAGCTTTGCTGCGTTTCCCATCATGCAGCAGCACGCCGGTGACGTGAGCATGTCTCTGTGGCTAAGATCACGTCAGCAGAACGGCCTGGTCCTTCAGCTCCAGCGCGACAGTCGGGCTTACCTCACCGCTTTCCTAAACAATGGCTCGTTATACATCGCCATATACAACTCCATCAGAAGAGCCTCCAGCTTCCTGACCAATGGGGAGAAGGTCTTTGTGTCCATCAAAAAAGAAGCAGGCTCTATATTATTTAACCAAACGCAGCAGGTTTTTACTCCCAGAGAGCTGATGGGGTTTAAGGTGGAGGCTGGAGATGTGGCGTATCTCGGTGGGCTTCCCGAAGGAGAAAACAGCGCCCAGTGGGGCGGATATTTTAAGGGTTGTCTGCAGGACGTGCGTATAGATAACACACAGCTGTACATGTACTCCGGCAGCATCACACACAAACCACAGCATCCCAGCTACTTACCCAGAAACTCCTCTAATGTGCTGGAGGGCTGTGCCGGAGACCAGACGTGCAAGGTGAGAATTACAAGAAGAACAGTTCTGGTGATGCTTTTATTCAGTAAGGATGCTTTAAATTGCTCAAAAGTGTCAGTAAAGACATTTATAATGTTACAAAAGGTTTCTGTTTCAAATAAATGCTGTTCATCTGTGAATCCTGAAAAATAAAAGGTAGCACCGTTTCCACAGAAATATGATGCAGCATGAGTGTTTTTAACATTTATGATAATCAGAAATGTTTCTTGAGCAGCAAATCAGCCTATTACAATGATTTCTGTAGGATCATGGTTATTGTAATTAGCTAAAAATAAAACAATAGAAGCATTTTTCTGTTATTTGAAAAAATAAAAAGTTTACTAAAATGTTAAATGTTAACTACTGTTTGTTTTTATAAATTACATATAAATTACAAAAACAGCTGGTTGCCAAAACATTTCTAATATGTTCTTTACTTTAACTTGATGTACTAAAATAACTAAAACGGACATAAAAACTGCATAAAAAATACATAGACGTTTTTAAAAAACATGGTAACAACTTAAAATGAGGTTTCATTTGTTTAGTTTAATTAAAGTTAGTAATATATAAACTTCATTATTAAAAACAAGAGATGAATACTTTAAATATATATTGTAAATATTACAGTATATACCCACCATATATATATATATATAATTTATACTGTAAATATATTATTGTTGATTCGTATTTATTGCATTTACTAATGTCAACATATGACACCTTATTGTAAAGTTTTAAATATAAAAAAGATTAACATTTTCTAAATGTGCTAAGACTTTACTAAAATCAAAATGAAAATAACAAGTACAAAATATATATAATATATAATTCAAAAAATGACCAAATCTATAATAATATCTCAGTGATACTACAATAATAATGTAGAAAAATCACTGAAGACTGGAGAAATGATGCTGAAAATTCAGCTTTCCATCACAGGTTATATTACAATATATTCAGATAGAAAACAGCTACAGTATTTTAAGCTGTGATAATGTTTCACAATATTACTGGCTTTACTGTTTCAGAAACATTAATAAAGTCTCACCAGCTGTTGAAGGACAGTGTGTATCTTCTGCTGAAATTGTGTCTGAATCTGAACTTTCTCAGATTTGCTGTTATTGATCTGGTCCTCAGTTTTTGCTCTTTGACTCTGTCTTGCAGATGAAGCCGTGTCAGAACGGAGGGAAATGTGAGGTGATCTGGAATGACTTTGTGTGCTCGTGTCCACTGAACTTCTCCGGGAAAGCGTGCGACACTCACGTGTGGTGCGTCAGCGATCCGTGTGACTCTGGGGCTCGATGTGTTGACTTACCTGATGGTTATGAGTGTGAGTATCTGCTCTGGTGAGGATTCACTGCCAGCTCAGTTTTGCCTTGACTTTTGTCTTTCTTTTTTTCTTTTTGTCTGCTAAATGACAAGAATGTAAATGTAATGAAAATCACAGCATAAAATCTGAAGATATGCTTTAAAGCAGGATGTCTTAAGCCTTCAGTTTTTCCTGATTCACAGAGAAACCATAAAGATGTGACTAAAATCAATCAAATCTAAAAATATATAGACATGAGAATTATATTAAAGCTTGAAGTGTCTACTTTTAAATGTACAAATTAAAACTGAAAACGAATATTCTCTGGTTATGTAATCCGAGTAAAACTAAAGCAAGGTATGTTCTTTCCCATATATGAAAGCTTAAAGTGTCTAATTTTAAAATGAAAACAAACGAAGAGTATCTGATTACGTAATCCTTATGGAAGCGATGTACAGTCTTTCCCGTATCTGAAAACTTTAAATGAATGAATTCATATTGAAAATGAATATTATCTGATTGTGTAATCCATATGAAAGCGAGGTAGACTTTCCTGTATCTGAACGCTTAGTGTCTACTTTTAAGTGAACAAATTCAAATAGAAAATGGGTTTCATCTAATTATGTAATCCATATGAAACTAAAGGGAAGTTCTGTCTTTCCCGTATCTGAGCTTATTATATGCAGTCACCTGCGCACAAACGTTACTTATAATAATGAATAATTGCATTACTTATTGAGTAACTAAATTACTTTTCAGAGTAATTAGCGAAGTAATTTAAATGCAATATTGATGAAGTAATTAGCACTTGTAATTGATTATTTCTTGAAAGAAACTTACCTTAAGGGTTAGTTCACCCAAAAAAGAAAATTCTGTCATTAATTACTCACCCTCGTGTCGTTCCAAACCCATAAGACCTTCATTCATCTTTGGGACACAAATTAAGATATTTTTGATGATTTCAGAGAGCCATCTATCCCTCCATAGACAGCAACAAAAACAACAGTCCATGTGACATCAGCGACTCAACTTCAGTTTTGTGATGAAAGGAGAATACTTTTTTTTGTGCATAAAAAATTAAAAATAACATCATAAACTCAACCATTCTTCTCCTGTGACTTATGTCTTCCCCCATTTTAGATAATATTACTTTGTAAGCGTATGCTTTCTTCTAGATGCAAACAGCCGCAGATTACTGTACGTACATGCGCGTACTTTCACCCTGATGTAAACAAGGCTGATTACGTCAAATACGTTAAAGCTTGCGTGTGCGTTGCGTTGTGATACTCTCTAAAATGGCGGTAGATGTAAGTCACAGGAGAAGAGTAAATTATGTTACTTTTGTTTTATTTATCACAAAACTGAAGTTGATCCACTGATGTCACATGGACTGTTTTACCGGTGTTTTTACTACGTTTCTGGATCTGGATCATTTCAGTTGTGTTGCTGTCTATGGAGGGACAGATGGCTCTCTGATGTCATCAAAAATATCTTAATTTGTGTTCAGAAGATGAACAAAGGTCTTATGGGTTTGGAACAACATGAGGGTGAGTCATTAATGACAGAATTTTCATTTTTGTGTAAACTAACCCTTTAAACAAAAGACGTTAGTGTTTATGTACCAATCTCCTCCTCGCTGCAGGTTTAGCTAACGCTACGTTTGAGAGCAACGCTCTGAAGTTCAGCGCCTCCGGCTCCTTGTTCATCCCTGTGACGAGCGTCTCAATGCAGCTCCGGACACGCGAGGAGAACGGGACGCTGTTACGCGCCTCCAGCCGCCTGGAGTTCTTCTGCATGGGGCTCCTCAACTCCTCCCTCATCGTTAAGTTTCGCGATGGGAACAGTCTGGAGGTGCACGCCTTCACCAGCGACGTCCCCGTCTCGGATGGAGACTGGCACCAGGTGGAGCTCTACCTGTCCAGCTCCAGGACAGCAGCATTTCGCTGGCACCTCTCCATCGACGGAATAGCGGCCGGGTTCAGTTCGGATCGTGCCGGGAACATGGACTTCTTTAACTCCTCCAGCGTCTGGCTGGCGGAGAACTACACCGGCTGTCTGGGTGAGGTGCGCATCGGTGGCGTTTATTTACCATTTACAGGACTCCTCGAGGACGAAGCGCCTCAAGCATCCCGGTTCACATGGGTCGGGGGGATTTCGGAGCCTCGTCTGGGGTGCACCAGCTCCTCCTCCTGTGCTTCGGACCCGTGCCTGAACAACGGCACCTGCACAGATCTCTTCAATCTGCTGTCCTGCGAATGCGGCCCGGGTTGGAGAGGCGAGCGCTGTGAGGAGAACGTGGACGAGTGCAACCGGCGGCCCTGTGTCCGAGGGAGGTGCCGGGATCTTCCGGGGGACTACGAGTGCCAGTGCGTTGCCGGATACACCGGGAAGGACTGTGAGCTGGAGGCGGATGTGTGTGAGGAGCATCGCTGTGAGAACGGAGGCTCATGTTCGGCTACGTTTACGGGATACACCTGCGTCTGTCCACCCGATCACACCGGACCGCTCTGCCAGTGAGTCTGACCACTACATTTATTTACAGATTTTTGAAAGAAGTGTCTTCTGCTCAAGAAGGCTAAATTAATTTGATTAAAAATACAGTACATTTTTAAAAAATATATTATTTATACACTGTTTTCTATGTGAATATAGGCCTACTGTAAAATGTAATTTATTCCTGTAATGCAAAGATGAATTTTCAGCATCATTACTCCAGTGTCAAATGATCCATCTATTTTATTTATATACTGTATATATTTTACACACACACACAGATTTTTTTTTTTTTTAATTATTTGCGTTTTGCATTTATATGTTCTAAAATGCAGTAAAAACAGTAATATTATTACAATCACTGTAATAATATTACACTACTATTGTTATTATATTATTACTACTTTGTGAATATAGGCCTATTATAAAGTTGTGTTTATTTCTGTGATGCAAAGCAAAATTTTCAGCATCATTACTCATCATCACTTATTTATTTTAAATAAGCTGGGATAAGCATAGATAATATTCAAGATTTTTATTCATATTTAATATAATTAATATTTATTTTTATATTTTACTTTTTATATAGTTACAGTTTTAGTCATTCTTATTTTTTATTTTATTTTTGTTTATATATTTATAGCAAGTTTTTATTAGTGAGAAATGTTAATTATTAATTCAATACTGCTATGAAGTTTTTGGTAGATTTTTTTTTTAATACCAATGTGAACTTAATTATAATCAGAAATGTTTTTATTTTTTTTTGTTTAAGTGTGCCATACTTATCTAGGCTACTAAAAATATTACAATTATAAAAATAAAAATTTATTAAAATAAAATGTATTACATGAAAACATTAAATTTAAAAACATTAATGCATATCTATGTTTAAATTAATTACAAATATATATATAAAAAAATCTAATATTGATATTTTATTTAATTTCAGTCTTATCTAAATGAACATTAATCATTTTTAATAGATTCTAAATCAGATAAAACCTGCAATATATATGCTAAACTCATGTCATATTGACCAATATTCAAAGAAAAGGATCCTGACTTGATTGGATTTAATATCTGTGTTATATGATTGTTGTATTTTGAGGTTCTAGAGTAAATGTGAGTCCCTTCAGTGATCATTGAGTGTGTCTCATCGATCAGGTGGCGTTTTCCTCCTGAGCAGTGTGATGTGGATCTACAGTGTGAACACGGAGGCGTCTGCAGTGAAGGATCATGGGGAGTGAAGTGTGTGTGCAGACCGGGCTTCACCGGAGACAGGTGAGTCTTCAGCAGACGGAATCACGTGATGATGATGAAAAACATGCAGACAGCAGTCAGACGATGACTTCCTGTGTTCCAGGTGTGAAGTGGACATAGACGAGTGTGAGTCGAACCCGTGTCGTAACGGAGGGACGTGTGTGAACAGACACAATCACTACCTCTGTGAGTGTGTGTCCGACTTCAGCGGAGAGGACTGTGAGAATACGGTCAGTTCATTTCGGTTCATTTTTCGGTTAAAATTGTTCTGAATTCCATTTTGTTTTTGTATTCTATTTTAATTGTTCAGATAAATTATAATAATCAAACAGTGTGTCTAATTTATTGAAATCATGAAACAATTTAACAACAACTTAATAAAAGTTTAAACACTTTTGAGCCCTTTTAAATATACTTTTTGTTTTTTTCCCCCTAAATTCCATTTAATTTTTTCCCAAATTACATATTTTCCTTTTTTTTTTTTTTGGATTCCCCATTTTTTATTAATGTTTTAATTTTTAGTACTCAAAAAACATGTCTAATTAATTTAATTTAAGTAACATATTGAATGTAAAAACAATTTCTGAAAATATCAACAAAAAATTATTTTAGGGCACACTGAAATCTTTTTTTTTTTTTTTTTTCAAATTTAATGTAATACTTCTGGATTCTGTTTTTTAAGTAAATGTAATTTTAGTCATTTAAAATGGTCTAATAATCTTGGTTTTAATAACAACAAAATAATTTCCATATTTTGTGTTCTCCATTTAAATTTTTCATAATATAAGATATTATTTGAAATCATAAAACTTTTATGAAACAGATTAACAATTTATTAAAAAGTTAAACAAAAATGACATTTTAGGGCCTTACAAAATCTGTTTCATTGATTCGTTTATTGATTGATTAATTCATTCATTCCCAAACTAATTTTTTTTTCTGGATTTCTTTTTTTTTCACTTTAATATTTCTGATTTATTGGCTAAATTAAATTTAATAGTTTAAAAGTGTTTTTTTTTTTTTGTAATTTAACAGCTTGTCATGACACAACAATTTATTAAAGTATGACAAAAAAATAAAGCATTTAGGGCTAGATGAAATCCATTTTGTATTAACTTAAATTTTTGTATAACTTTTTAACCCCCCCCCCCCCATTTATTTTTTCCCTTAAATTCTGCTTTAATTTTTCTGGGTTCCATTTTTTTGTTTTACATTTTAAAATTAAACTGTGATAAGCAAAATGCAATAATTATTAGAAAAACAGTTCTTTAAAAGAAAAAAAAGACCCTATGAAATACATTTTTCTCCATGTTAAATCCTTTTTGCTGACTGTATTGTCCTCAGAAGCAGCAGCAGCAGGAGCGTGTGCCGTGGCTGATGGTGGCCGTCCCGCTGGCGTCTCTCGCTGTCCTGCTGGCCGCGATTGGGATGGTTTGTCTGGCTCTCACGGCCCGGAAGAAGCGGCAGTCAGAAGGAACCTACAGCCCCAGTCAACAGGAAGTAGCTGGAGCCCGGCTCGAGATGGGCAGCGTGCTGAAGGTACCTCCAGAGGAGAGACTGATCTGATCTCGGTCTGAACGCTTTAAAGCAGCAGAGCACACAGATCTGGCACAAAGCTGCATGTGCCTTCCGTGGAAGGATAATGGAGAACAACTCTGCTCCATCGAGAACTCTCACTTTCAACACCAGAGTCAGAAAGCCAATGTCAGAAATATCAACTGTGACCACTTTCCATCTCATATGGCAAAAAATATATTTTCAAAATATAAAAAAGGCCCCAAAAATCTGTTCACCAAGAAATGCTTTAAAATATATTTTCTACCAATATATATGTTGCATATTTTTGAAAATATATTTTTAAAAGCTATTAATAAAATATATTTAAACTTTTTAAATATATGCTGCCCATGAAAATGGTCATAATATACATTGTACTTTTTTGAAGGTTCCAGTTTTTGAAATGTAAAAAATAAGTTTTATATACAGTGTGTGTGTGTATATATATATATATATATATATATATATATAGAATGATTGTACAATAAAAAAAGGAACATCCAAAAAAATATTTACCAAAAATAAATAAATAAAATTGAAAAATCTGAATGTTTCCTAAAGTGTGTATATATATATATATATATATATTTATAATATTGTTTGTACGGAAGTGTATTGCATTCACTTGAGGAAAAAATATCTGCTCTGTTTTTCTGAATTAACGACTTAATTATCTCAGA
>JAUMHE010000318.1:368555-395743 GCA_032359235.1 Enteromius mattozi
CATCGGTTTGGATTTGTCAACCCAAAACTAATCCTGTAACTCTGAGTTTGTTTAGCCACCATCATGGTACAGGCCCCTGGTCTATGCCTGCGCGGGCGCGTGCTTCCGGGAGAAATGCCCATATAAGGAGTTCCATCCTCGACTACGTCATTAAGACAAACGATCGAAAAAAACTCTCCGAAACTTTGTACAAGCCCGGAAGTAAGATTTTTGGCACATAAATACTCAGTCATATGTCTAAATTGTTGTAAACAAATCTGAATGCAAAAAAATCCATGTTATCTCTCCTTTAAATATCAGTGTCTCCTATGGTGTGGCAGAAAAATGTAAACACTGTAACACTTAAAAAAAACCTTTTTCATGCTGTTAGTATTAAGAATGAAGATTTTTGCTTTGTCACACCGCAGGACACAGTCCAATTTATATTTGTCAGCTACCCATATACATCCATGTGTTTGTATTTTTATTTTGATATACATAATAAATATACACAGCACACACATATGTGAGTATGTAACCAAAACCTTTTATTTTGGATGTGATTAATCGCAATTAATCATTTGAAAGCACTAGTTTTTAGTTTTAGCAACAACTGAGCAGATATGCATGGATTACACTGTTTACACCTGTTTTATGTAAACACATCAAATTTCAAGAGCAAGGCCTCTTATTTTAACTTTAGTATTTGATTGACAGGTAAGTAGGCGGTCCTTTATTGTTGTCTGAATGCAAACTGGTGATGGGAATTATGAAGAATGTGAAGATTCTTAATATGATAATTGAAGATTTTGTTGACTTTTATTACTTTGAAGGAATACATATTTAGAAAAAACAAAAGGGAAATAATAAGAAGAACTGGTTATTGGTTCCCAGTGCTACAGAAAACCCAACTGTGAAATATTTTATGGGCCTATTCAATGCCTCTAAAATAAAATACCTGCACACAGCAATGACTAAATTAAGTGAAAATGGAGACTTGTCTCCTGTTTCTCAAATGTTTCTTCTGAGAAAAGACTTCTCTTCTACACTCTCAGAAATAAAGGTACAAAAGCTGTACCTTTTGAAAAGGTATCACCCCAGTGACAGCTTTCGTACCTTTGTTTCTGGATTCATCAATGATTTCAATAATGCCTCGAACTGTGCTCAGATTTGTCTTAAATGTATGATTTTTCCTCTATTGGCAATTTTTATTACTTCACAATTTGTTTTTTATTTGTTTGTCTTTTTACCTGTATTAAATATCATAATTTAAAATCAAATTTCCAAGAAGATGGTTAGGATACCAATATACAAGCAAATAAATAAATATATATATATATATATATATATATAAGTACATTACATAATCTTTAAAGGGATAGTTTGTCCAAAAATGATAATATTTCTATAATTTACTCACCCTCAGGTAGTCTCAAACCTGTATTAGTTTCTTTATTATGTTGAACATAAAGGGAGGTTTTTTTTTTAAATGTTGGTAATCAAATAGTTGATTGACTTCCACAGTATTTCTTTCCCTGTTATGGAAGTCAATGGGGACCAACAACTGTTTGCTTGTTCAAAATAACTTCTTTTTTGTTCAATATAAAACATACAGGTTTGGAACGACATGAAGTAGTAAGCAAGTAAATGATAACAAAATTTCCATTTTTCGGTGAACTAGCCCTTTAAGAAGAACATTGAGAATAATATAATTTACATTCATAATATAGATTCTTTCACCTGACCATCCTCATTCAATACAGACACTCATGCCAAAATGTTGGTGGTAAGAATGATCTATGAAACTGAGAAAATCAATTTCAGCAAACCTGAAACACAAAATTGATTCTGTGCACCCTGGCAGACTTTGGCACTGTTAGAGATGACGGGTTCACAGGTGTGTGTGTGTGTGAGTGTGTGTGTGTGTTTTGCCCTTTTATCTGTAAAGCTGAGCTATGTGACACAATCAAAAGCAGCTTGTGATGGTATAAAGACGCTAAAATAATACAGTAATGTGTGGTTTATCTGTGGGCATGTCAAGGGTGAAGCTTTGATTTTGGTATTGGTGGGACATTTAATTAAATATCAACAGACACTTCTTTTTTTTAAAATTAGAATTATTGCTAGGGACAATTAAGTAGTAAGACTGTTTGAATACTCAAAAGAGGATATAGTTAAATATTTTTTAATTAATTAGTTTTTCCTGCTAGCTAAATTTCATATAGCCTACATAAACAAAAATCTGACTCTAAACCTCTCTTTTCTTTACTCCAAGTTGATCTAGACAAGACTAAAACTATCTGAAGTTCTGTCAATCCTAAAGCAGTGGACATGGCATATTCATCCTATGTGTCCTCTGAAGATGAAAAAAAGGTTACTATAGCTACACAATTACACAAATTAACCACTAACCATAGTTTAACCATGGTATTTGTCAAACTGGTTACAGAAAACCATGGTTAATGTTCTTAATGGATTTGTATTTGTGTATTCTCAAGTCCCGATCCACAATTTACCCTCTTCAGACGAATAAGGATTTGCAAACAATAATTTGTGACTGCGGAGCTCAGATTAACTATTCAATTCGCGAATCTGCTCCAAACTTTCAATGATCTGATCTAATGATTCAAAATGTGCTCAAAAGTCCCAATCTCAATCAACTGATTCAAGATGATCAGACTCGAATGCTTCAAAACAGTTACTCATTTTGCAGTTTCAGAATGGTCCATTTCACCCATTACTACGAGCCTGTCCTCCAACAAAAAACGACTGTATAGGTTCATTTGTGCAAGTACCTTATTACGATCTATATTTACTTTTAAAAGGTACACGTTCTCTAGCAGGAGTAAAAATTATGACAGTGTCGTATTGCATCTTTCGTCATGAAATGACGTATGACTGTGATTACAAATCAAAATGCGTGTTTTGTGTACAGTGTGTAGAGTTTTTACAGCCATCTCACAGTGATTAAAGCATATTTTACTAGGTTTAATTTATACGAATGACCACACTAACCAACCCCTAAATCTACCAGTTACAAAAATTTAGCAAAATCATGATTTATAAGGTTTTATGAGCACACGCGTTCTCTGGGTTCGAACCCATCTCCTCTTATAACGTATCTCTCTACAAACTGAGCTACACAAACCTGTCCTGTTAGCCGATAGAGGCACAATTTTAGTATACGCTCTGATGAGTCGTATTTCACCGCTATTGTACAAATGACCTATACAGATGTATTAGTTGGAGGACAGGTTGAATACTACACATGCTATTTTTTAAAAGCGATGTCAAAATGAAAAAAGTAATGATTCTTTCATATTCCAAATGAAATATGCACACCCACATACAGTATTCCAATAGTCTCAGATTGCCCCTCACATAAAAAAGTGAACTGCGTTTGTTTACTTACTGAGCAGACGGCCTTTATTTACATTAACATTTACGCCTTTAGCAGACGCAGTTTCCAAAAGTGGAATAATTTGTCAAAAAGGCCACGATTTACTTTACATAACAATGTCAGGATTCTAAAACAACTAGATTAGGATGCAAACTAGAAAACAGGAGAAACACAGAGAAAGCTACAGTCTGAATAAGCCACAATGTGGGCCAGAGTCAAAAGCCTGGCTACGTGATACTAAACCTGGTCAGCTCAGTGTTTTTCCGTCCCTGTTCAAAGATCCAGCAAGTTGAGCTCCAGAGGAGGAGGGATGGCCTGGGGCGCTGCCCCCAGCAGAGAGAGCCTGTGCTGGGCATCCCGCTCTGAACCTCGTGAGCTCTGAAGAAGAAAAGCCAGGGAACCATAACAATACCATTTTTTACCCTTTCCCTTCTTTTTTTAATGGCTAGGGTACAAAGGCACGCTTTGGTGTCAAAACTCTATTTATTTATTACTTTTTTTTTTTAACATTTGGGAGTAACAGGGCTTCACAGCAGTGTGGGTTTTGGCCGAGGCTATCTTATCCTTGCTGCTTTTTCCAACAGCGGTAGTTTTCATTAGCACTAAACGAAGGGCTTCATTACCAGTGCGTCCTCACTCAAACTGCCCCACCAAAAGGGCATGCGAGCAAATTTCTAAACCTAAATTAACTTCATGATGAAGGTCAAGAGCAGCAGATCTGTACGGAGGTACATTAATGATCACGTAGTATTGAAGACATGTTTTCTTCCAGCACGTGTTGGACTTTGGTGGGATGGCCTGGTTTTACACGAACACTTTGGCCTCTAAAGTCCAGCAGATAATGATGTTACTGATGGAACAAATAGATCACATCCCATAATGATGCCAGATAAATGACAAACCAAGGTATCCAAAGGAAACTACTAACAAGCACACTTGTTTGTAGTGGCTGTTCTTTTTCTGGAGCACCATATATTGGTCTAAAAATTGCTTCTTGGTTCCTACTTTGCATTTGTTAGTTTTCCTAACAAATGACCTTTAGCTGAAGAACTTTTATTATGCAGGGTCAGTGGGTGACAGGTGGATACAAAGCGTTTGCAGCTGATGCTGTTGACAAAATAATTATATTTCACATATATATGTACTTCCGAAGCCATTTTACTTGCTTGATGTTGCTAGATTATAATAATTTAAACTGAATGAAATAATCTAAAAATCCCAATTTTGACTTTAAATAAAACACATATACATAGATATATACATATAAAAACTAATAAAGAAAACAAAAAAACTTACCAGATGACCTTCATTCAGGATGAAGATTGGCTTTAAACGTATCCTAAATATATACATTTTTATTTATTTAACTTGTATTATTTTATATTACAGATTTTTTCAAGCTATCTATCTATCTATATATATATATATATATATAAACTATGAAAATTGGGACTGCTGCAACTTTTATTTTTAATTTATTTATGTACTTCCAAAAAGTAAATTTATATATATATATATATATATATATAAATGTACTTTTTTATATTTCTGAATATATATATATATATATATATATATATATATATTAGTGCTGTCAAAATAAACATTTTTTTTTACACAATAGATGTGTGTGTTCTGTGTATAATTATGTATATATAAATACACATACATACAGTATACATTTTGAGAATATTTACATGTATTTATATGTATTTATATTTATATAATTTATATAATAAAAAAATATTTAATATATAAACAAAGTATATTTTTTGAAACATATATATATACACACAGGTATGTTTGTGTGTTTATATATACATAATAAATATACACAGAACACACATATATTATGTAAATAAAAACTTATTTTGGATGCAATTAATCGTGATTATTTAACAGCACTAATATATATATTAATACATATATATTAAAATACATACAGTATTTGCATAAATAAATTTGATGTTATTTATATTGTAAAATACATTGAAATACATTATTTCAATATATTTAAATTATGTACATTTCCTATTTCTAATTTTATTACGCTTTAAAAAGGTCAATATAAAATATGTTGAGCTATTGTCTGAAAACATTTCTAAACCATTAACTTTTTTTTAAAAACATCACATCTTTAATGTCAAAGAGGAAATGTTGCTATTTTTAAACAGACTGACAGGTAAAGTCTGAGACTAACGGCTAACAAACACACTCGTGGTGCAGTACGGCAGGTGTTGTCTGTGGCCCTGCTCCATAATGTATGTGACATCAGGGAGGCTGGGCAGTCATGTGTGTGAGCGGAGCGCAGGAACGGCTCACTGTCGGACACACATGTCAGGGCCGTCTCAACCTCGCCTCTCCACGGAGCAGCCAAACACACGCCTGACAAATCTGTACAAGCAGTCATCTGCTCACTCAGCTGCACACACCCACACACACACACACACAAAGCAAAAAACGCTGCTTCACAGTGAGAAAAGTCACAGCGATCAATAGCAGACTGCAGATGATATGCCAAGTTCTGTGTTACTCCATGCTTTATTACTTTGATTGAAGATGTTTTGTTTAATATACAGCAAAACACTATGCTAGCAAAGATGATGTCATAGGTTCAACATACAGGGAAGGAGTCAATTGATGAAATGTACCTTAGATTCAGTGTAAAGGTAATTGCACACAGAGTACAAAATACTGGCTAAAAAATAAATATGACCTCACGTTGTGTCAATCGTGTTTACACATTGCCTCCAAAACTTTCGTCTCTGCATCCACAGCAAGCATTTTGATAGAAATTATCGTTTTTATTTACTTTGAGTAAATAAAAAAGATTAAACCCTTTTTCAGCATAATTTTAAAATTGTGACTGATTTGTTAGTGATGACTGTGTGTGTGTTTTAAAAACTCATTACTTACTTATTACTTGAATATATATACATTTTTACCACCATTCAATACTGTCGTTCATTATATTGTTAAAATGAATGCATTAAAGAAATGAAATGATTGAATGCTAGATAGACAGACAGAATGATAGACAGACAGATGTAGATCTGTAGAGGAAGAAGAGATTAATGCTTCACACTAATATATTTAGTAGAGTACAGTAAAAATTACAGCAAGGAGAATACAAAGAACAACAGGATGGATAGATAGAAAGGACTGAACGACAGCTAGAACAACAGAGTGATAGATAGAATGTTAGAAAGAACAATAGATAAAACAACTGAACAATTGATTGACAGTCAGAAACAACAGATAGGTAGATAAAATGATAGATAGATAGATAGATAGATAGATAGATAGATAGATAGATAAATAGATAGATAGATAGATAGATAGATAGAACAATATATAGAAAAACAGAACGAAAGAATGACAAAACGATAGATACAACAATATATAGAACGATAGAGCGATAGAACGATAGATAGAACGATCGAACAATATATAGAACGATAGATAGATGGATAGAATGACAGACAGAGGAGATACAGGTATAACAATAGATGGACAGACAGAAAGCAGTAGATCTGTGGAGAGAGAGAGAGAGAGAGAGAGATGCTGGGGGTCTCTGGGGGCAGGATTATGTGTCTGTATGCCCCAGGCAGAGCTGTTCTGAGGGGGATTATTCTCCAGACCTGCTCCTCGGCTGGATTACCTCTCACTGCCTGCCTCTCCTGCTCTTTATGGAACAGCAGAGACTCAAAGCTCTTCCTCTCCAACACACCACTGACATCTGCATCTCGTTCCTCTGCACCAATTACTCTGAGAAACGTCTGGAAAAACATGCTTTATTTGATTAAACGAGCTGATGAGCTGCTCGTTTTCGATTTCAAATAGAAGTGTTACAACATTAAAAAAAAAACAGTCATAGACATACTATGTATTCATAAATTCATTTTCCCCCCCTTACTCTCACCTCAGCAGTTCAACCGGACAAATTCCAACATCTCAGAGCGAGGATTCCTCTTCCCCAAATATTAAGCTCGGTCCCTGGTGCCGCATTACTTGACGAGCAGCATGAAGAGTGGCATATTTTTGTCCCCGTGTCACTGATGGACCATGGCTGGATATTACTGAGCTGTGCAGGTGAGTTAGTGCAGATATTGTTAAAATTCTAAAGGTCAGTCCCAGAGCTGCTTGTTGCTGCTCCCGGTTCCACTCGAGTGAAGACGGAGCACCGACCATCAGCTCGTGTGATTTGCAAGTCTGCCAAGCTGCAAAGATGCCATTTTTACATCTGCATTTGAAGCACACTCTTATAGTTAAAAATCTCAGAATTCTGTGCATAGAAACTGCCAGCTGTACTCTGGCAGTTTAATTGATTTTAGGAGCCAGCGAGCTAGCTTGCTGTCAGTTGTCTATATACTGTACATTAGGCAGCACCCTTCTAAGGGAACATCCAAACTACAGTGCTGACTTGACTGATTTAGAAACTCACATTTGATTCCTTTCAAATTGTTAATATAATAAATAAATAAATAAATAAATAAATAAAATAAACATTAACTGAACTAAACTAAACTAAAATAAAATACACAAAAAATATATACTAATTTATTCAGCTACTTGCCAAAGCAACAATTCTCATTTTCATTTAGTTTAACTTGATGTACTAAAATAACTACAACTGAAATGAAAAAAATATATATAAAACCCTGTACAGACAGCCTGACATTAAAAAATAAACATGATGAAATGTATATAACTGTAAATATTTTTTATAAATATACAATACAAATAGCATTTTAATTATACTAAAAAACACTGATCTAGAGTTTGATGATTGTATATTGCTATATATACTAACAATGCAATAATCTAATCTAATATGCATATTATAAATGCACAACATAAATATGGGATAAAATAGTCCTTTTTAATTAGCTTGTACTATTTTTGTGTCTTTTCAGTAATAAATAAAATTTTAGATTTACAATCAAATTTCAATTCATTCATTAGAGTCTTAGTGAAAGATACATATGGTGAAGGATGCATTTAATTTTAATTAACTCTTAGGTGTCCTGTCCACTGGAGCACCTATGATCCCTCAGAATACTGTCTCGGTAGGCAGCTCACTAACATTTGTAACAGAGCTATTATGTTTCAGGGAATATACCAATATAAAAATATACATATCACACATGCTTCCTGCCAGCTTATGATGTGGATCTCACAATAGCTACACAGTTAACTCAGTAACGCGCGTTTAATTGGCCCTGTCTGAGAACGGAAACGTGTTTTACAGTATTGAAACTTGAAATAGAATAAATACACTTGGCACGCTCATTATTGCTAATCCTGAGAGGCTAGCGAGTGTGTGTGAGTGAGTGTGAGTGTGTGTGTGTGTGTGTGTGTGGTGGGATGTAGACAGTTGGCAAGCGTGTGCGCTGCAGCTCCTTAACAAGCCCGACACACACTCATACACACTCACACACACACACTGTGCTCTAACCCCACACACTGAGGGTCAGTGACCTGCATATATTAGGCGCACCATCGAATGCAAATGAGCCGGCCTGACTCGTCCTCGCCCCCTTTCTCTGCAGATCCAAACACAATAATGCTCCTAAACTCTTACTTTTCCCAATCTGGGTGTAAGTTGAAGTTCAGTGTCATGTCACGCCTACAGGCCTCTTTTTGGCGTCTGTGTTGTGATATATAGTATGGTTCAACATATCATAAAATGGCGTGAAATGCATGATATCATTAGTTGTTTTGCTAAGCATCTCGATTACTGTGGAAACTTTACTGGCTCAAACTTCTGGTTAGGGATTTGAACAAACCCGTTACCCGACATCTGTGTGTCCTGACCGGGTCAGCCATGAGCAATCTGTCCATTGAAAGAAAAAAAAAAAGCTTATGTGGCACAATGACAGCCAGTTGGAACATATTTGTTTATTAACATAGTTATGTAGAGTGAGATTTAGAAGGATAGATAGATAGATATATAGATAGATATAACAATAGACCAATAGAATGACTGACAGAACGATAGAACGATAGATAGATAGATAGATAGATAGACAGATAGATAGATAGATAGATGTCAGTAAAATATTTAATATATTGCAAAAAGGCATGAAATCATATTAGTCATATAAACTATACGGCTATATAAACTATAGAAACTAGTCACAGGCCACAAACAGTTGAGCACAAAAACGCATGCAAAGTTTAAGTCCCAAATTATGTGTTGCAGTTTTTAAATGCATTTACATTGCACGGTGAAGTTGCCAGGTGCATGCATGAATTAAAGGCCACTGTATGACACACTCTCCAGCAAAAGCTCTTTCCGAAGTTATGTAGACACCCAAAAAATATTCACAGAGCGGCTTAAGCAGGCTTCAGCTGTCTGTGTTTGTCAAAGAAACGGACATTTTAATAGAAGCTCGATTTATTTTGCACGCCAATCCGTAAAACCATGACCAATTAACACAATAACATGTCCAGAGCCATTGGTAAATGCACACAACCGCGTGTTTATATGCACACACCCACACACGAGCACACACACACACACTCGCTGGCACACATATGTGGGCTCTCTGAATGTTGGCAGCGTGTTAGTCTTGCAGCGGAGTGGATAAGATGTGCTGTCAGGTCTTGTCTGCAGGCAGTGTGCGTGTATTCCCTGCCACAGAGACTAAATAGGAGTTTAATTCTGTTAACAGCCAGTTCACCGCAAACTCTGCGGGGCCCAGGCCCCCGGTCCACCAGGCGGTAGGAGCCCGTGGAGGAGCGATAACTGCTGGGAGCCAAATAAAAAATCGATGAAGATCTTCGCGGCTACGGGTGGAGTTTAACAGCGATTTCTGCTTTACTCTCTCCAGACCTGAGCTGAGGAAAGAGCCATTGATTTTCCCTCTCTCTGCATCTTAGCCTTGTTCTCTTTCAATAAATATCAGTGCGTATGGATGCACGAAAGAGCCGAGGACCTACGCCTGTGTCTCTAGGAACTGAATAGGACTATCGGTCAGCGGCGTTTGGAAGTCAAATTTCGTACCTCTCAGCCACTAGTTCAGAGGACTCCTCATCCTTGCAACTGCACTTGCGCTATTCTCTGTGCATTCGCTGACAATGGACATGTGCCCATGTTTTATTCAGCTCCCTTTAGATCAATAATGCACTGTGAAGCCGAGTCCTGAAGAGAGAGAGAGAGAGAGAGAGAGAGAGAGAGAGGGATTGAGGTAGAAAAGTCAGAACATCATTGCACACAAACTCACAGACTGAGCGAATAAAGACTAAAATCTTCTTTCAAAACCAGCTTCATTTAGCTTCAGTTGTGTCTCCCTCTTCAGGGCACAGAATACAATGAATCCCGGTTTAAAGAGCCTCAAACTCTTAATATGCATGTTCTTGATTAGGTCAAATCTGGGAACAATCTGGTTAAGAAAAAGAAAACTCTAACCAAAATATGATTTGTTGCATTGCTGACAATAAAATTGCACCCAAATGTGTGTGCGTAGAATTATAATCATTTATGGATTATCAATGACATCTTCAATACTATATAGCAGGGTATATATATGATATATTACTATATATATATCTAAAAACTTTGACTAAAATAAAATAATAAAAAAGTACAAATATTTTTAAAACATTTTAAGCTACCTGCAAATTTTTCTCTTAATTAAATAGCTTTTAAAATGTAATGCACATTAAAATATAAAAACAAAGCTGTATAAAATAAAACTATAAAACATAAAATTAGCAAAAATATAATTTCAGTGATAACAAAAATAAAAATACACTTTATTTCACACAAACATCTGACCTAATAATGCAGCGACTGACCAGTCAGATTCAAATATTCCAGAGACACATGGAATAAACAGAATTATTAACAATTCTAAACAGTTTCTCTGTATGTGCTAATTGGAGACATTTAATTCCATATGAAAATGCCCTAAAGCAGCTCGTATCCTGTGACTCGGTCCCCAGTGTCACACGCGAGAGTGACAAAGCTTCCATCTGTCAGCGAGGACCAGAGGTCCCAGAAAAGGCCAGACCTGCACTGAGGGCCGATCCAGCCAACAGCAGGGGCCCGGGGACAGAAGACACACTAAGGAAACAGCAGTCAGGACAGACAGTCTGTCACACAAACACTCATATCCTGATTTATTATCATAAAAGGCGCATCTGAAAAATGAACCACTGTTAAAAGATTAAACTGAGGTCCTTCATAGATGCATTTATGCCACTTATTTAATACATTAATAAAATTCAAATAAATGTTAATAAAATAAAATATTCTATTATTTTTGCCTTTAAAATACCATGCTTGATGGATTCATAAAATGTTATTCTCTATTTTGCATGCACAAAGATTGACTATAAAAGCTATTTAATGCATACACTGCCTTGGGTTGTATCTTTGCAGGTCATGCCCTTTTTAGTGTACAAATTGATGTACGTTACAAACTGTTTTCATTTTAATGTGAGCGAGTCTCCAAAGACCATTTAAAGACAGTAAACATAAAATATTCCATTTGCAGGCACTTGTATAGTATTGTTGATTGTGTCCTAAGGGGAAACATGCAGCTAATTGATCTGTTTTTGAGCATGTTGCAGCACTGAACTGTTTCTCACCATCAGTGTGTCACATGGATCCTCTGGTGCATATGGCTTTTGTCCTCTCCACTGACCCAAAGTGTAGAGTGTTGATGCAAACTGATGACTGGTGCAAGTATGCAAAAACACACAACTGTCACTGTACAAAAAATCCAAATAAGATCCCATTTCATCACATATGCATGTACATGTATATATATATGTATATATATACTTACTGGACTTCAGTCGGTGCTCATGCCTTATGAGGAGCAAGAGTTGGTTCTCTCTGGATATGATCAAATGAAGATGGACAGGCTGAGAGGAGATGCTCAGCGCTCTGTCCTGCAGCAGATCTGGAGAGAATGAGACAGAAGAGGAAACAATTGACCTCGTTTTAACCTGGCTTTAACATCTGTCTCAAAGATGTGACATTACACAAAGACATTAGCAACTACTAAAGCTTCCTGAAAATCAATCAACTGTTGCTCTAAAACGAGTGTTTAAACTTTGCTGGTTATGGAAGAAGACTTCATGTAACGCTGATAAGAACTCACCGGGACTCTTAAAGGAACTAAAGGGTGATGTTTGATCATCAAAGGGTTAATAGTGTACATGCAAACATAATAGAAATCAAATCAATTGATTGCCTCATATGTCTGCAGATTATTATAGCATGTAAATAAATATGAGACTGAATATTCAATATATATTTTAGGGTTTCCTAAATTGGGATTTGAGAGCTTTTGAAAAGCTTGGCAAGTTGATGAAAAGCAAAATAAATAAATAAATGTAAAATATATAAGTAATAATTAATTAGGCAAGATGCAAACCTCAAAAGAGCATGTAAAAATATCTAAATATTATTATAAAATTATTTTAAAATAAAACAAATCATCTATCTATCTAAAATTCTGTCAAATGTTTTTAAAGAAATGTCTTATTTTGACCAATGCTGCATTTATTTGATTATTGCTGCAACAAGGCCTGAGATTAGAACTGAAGACATGAAGGAGCGGACCAGAACGTGTGTGTGTGTGTGTGCACAGACTAAAACAATGCACAAAAAGAAGGTTGGTCTCTGAAATGACTTCCTGGAACCATGTACTGGACTATCCATGCATGGAGAAATGCACCTGACAATGAGCAGAAAACAGTGGCCTTCTTCCCTGTTTTAATTAGTATGTGTGTGTGATTGTATTTTATTTGCAGATGAGGGGTGAGGTGATGGCAGCTTCGCTCCGGTGACCCACCTTACAGCACACACACACGCTCGCTCGCTCTCAGATGCCACTCTGACACTCACAGATCAGCGTAATGAGCTATAGTCACCACAAAAGGTCAGAGGTCAAAGCTATTATACCGCATCTCCCTATTAAAACACGGCAATGTGGCCCAGGCAGCCATCCTCACCCCTGCTCTCTACAACCACAATTAAGAGCAGGAATCACTGACCTGAAACACAGCAATTAATATAAAGAAGTACAGTTCGTTTAATAGCTGCAGCACAAACACAAAGTAAAGATGCATACTTTGAATATGCACTAAACTGGCACAAATGATTCTAACGATTTGCAATTGTTTATAGTCCTGATTGTGACGTTATTAAACCTCTAACAGACCAAACATGAGTGCATCATCCTGCAGTTTGTGATCCAGACATGAACGATTCCTCAAATCATGTGTCTTGCGATTTTCAAAGGAAGCTTCTTTCTGGCACGGAATAATATTTAAAGATGGTCCCTATTCATTTTTATCTCACAATTCTGTTGTACAATTTTTTAAATATATATAAACTCAGAATTTGGAGAGAAAAAAGCAGCAATTGCAATAAACTTTTGTACATAAATTGTACATAAATATAAAATTGTGTGCGTGTTTAAACACCTCACAATTCAAACAGTTTTCTTAAAGAATTACAAGATCTTGCAAAATAATAATAATTCGCAATTCTGAAAAAAGTTGATACAAAAAATATATCAGGAAAAAAAAATATTCTAAAGTTTAAATAGTCGCTGTGGACGAAAGAAGCTTCCATATTTTGTTTACCTGCTGGTCCATAGAACAGGTGGGGGGGGGGGGGGGAATACAGGTGTACAATGAAGTAGGAACCCATCCCTAGCCATTAACCATTAAATTCTACTTTGCGCACTCTTAACTTCATGCAAAATGTTTGTTTGGTCATTGAGGGATGTTCATGGATGTTTAACTACAGAAACAGCATTTAAACTCTTGTGCACAGCGATTAACTCCAATTAATCTGACATCGCATCGCTCGTGGAAGCCTCTGTGTGAGAATCGGTCTAATTGTACGTAATACAGGACGATATAACAAACGCATTCGATTATGGCTGACCTGTTTCTAACGCACGCGGCCTAGGAATTAATTAATATCAGTACGTCCAAAAATCGTAGGGTAAGAAGCTCCTCCTCATTACCACGGCGCATGACACACGTCCTTGATGAATCTTAGGATGCATTTTCATAAAGGGCAGGATGCTTTGAGTAATGCAGTCATCCGGCAGCGCTCTCATATTAATACAATAGACATGAAGGTCTTAGTCGAGGTGTTTCTTTGCGTGTCAAGGGGCCAGAGATGATGACAAACGGTTGGAGATTTAATCAAACGCGCCGTTGGCTGAATGAACATGAAGGGAGACAGTGGAAGATAAATGCACTTCACGCAAGGGCAGAGGCGCTATTAAGAGTCGTCTGGTGTCTGTGTGCTGCTGGAGAACAGCGCCCTCTGATGGAAACACCACCATCAGCTCTAAACACATACAGGATGTGGAAGGGTTTTGTGAGACTCTTATGCAGAAGCACAGCGTGAAAAGCAGTATTAATTATTTATTGATCTATGCATGCGTTTTAGCACATTTCAGTTGGCTTATAAGGCAGCTAGTAGTAAATGTGAGTGGTGCAAAACTCAATGGAACTATTTTGGAGCTGCACAGACAACATAAAATGCATCCTAATTTGCATACCTATGCACTATTCTATTTCTGGTATAAATACTGTGAGAGTAGTAATGATGCACTAAGTGTGGAATGTTAGACACTTCAAGCACTGAAGTACTGTAGTAGGTCAATATTGTACTTGGGACAAACTAGGCTCGAATATAGTTTTTTGCTGACCATATAGTATGAAAGTTGTCATATTTGGACAGAGGGAAAGTAATGCATTGTGCATCATTTGGGACAGAACTCCAGTATTTGCTATAATGTTTGGTGTGTTGCTAAGGTGGAGTGCCTCAAGTCAAAAGAGCCCACATTCTACGATAATTTCTAGATATGCAAAAACAATCAATCTGATTCGTTAAGAGAAACAGCACACTTACAGTAGTTCATTTTTCTAGCTGGCAACTAGGGATGCAATATTTTCTCAATTGACAATGAACAAATAATAAATAAATAAATAAAAGTTCAGTAAATTAAAAAAAGCATTCTCCCCAAATGTCTCTGATATTTTCGGGGTTATTTTTAATGCAAGTCTATGCAAATCTTTCACACATTTTTTAAAAGCCTAAAAAAGAAAATCTGGGTCTCATCAGGCTTCAGAGTACTTAATATATAAATATGAGTGTTTTACATAATGCCTGGTGGAGCTTATCCTCTTTGGATCTTGACCTGCATCTGCTTTGATTGGATAGTAATATAATCCCTATCTAATAGAAAACAAAACCTACATGCTTTTGATGAACTATTCCTTTAACCTTTAGACATAATTAATATGTACGGTCTTTAAATATACATTAGCGGGCGCAATTATTTGCTGGTGGTAAGAGCAGTATCCGTGCGTGGGTTCTCTGCTGTGTGTGTGTCTGTCTACTGTATATGTCAGAGAGTTCACTGACACAAAGGATCGATGGCTGGAGGAGATCTGGAGCCAATTATTTTCAGCTTAATGGTCCCTCAGGTATCAGCAAGAGGAACAACAAAACGACTGCAGGAGAGACCGAGTCCTGACAACCCCAGCGCTCTGTCACCAGCGTAACGCACTGCTCTGCCATCAATTCCCAGGAGCCTCGGAGGGGAGGGGGGCGACCCGATTGGCTGGCTGGCCTGAGGGGGAAACTGCCATATGAAAGATGATGCTTTGCAGCGTTTCAGTATATTGAGAGGTTTTAGAGAGTTTTTAGAGTTTCTGTGAAATTGTTGTCAGAACATGGAGGGGTTTATAGAAGAGAATATTGAGCATTTCTGTGAGAGCTCCACTTGAGACACATTCAGCAGATCTTGCTAAAACCATGTAATGCATTGTGTAATGTTTTCAACATGGCAAATAAAAAATGTTTTTCTTGATCTGCAAATCGCCATAATTTCTGAAGGATCATGTGAGAAAATTCAGGCTTGCATCACAGGATTAAATTACATATTAAAATCTATTACTATAGAAAACAGTCATTTTAAACTGATATATTTCACAATGTGCATGTGTAAAGAATGAAGGTTTGATTTTGGCTTTGGTGGGGACTTAACATTTAAATGTTTGTTGATCAAAATTATTGACTGTTATGCAGTCACTGGCACAATAAGTGCTCCCAAGTCTCGATTTGAATCAAATGATTCGCTATATGTGCTCCTACCCCAATATTGCTGTTTAGCTTGAAAAAAATGATGCAATATTGAATATTGAAATTGATAATCTGGGAATAGCTGTATCTGAATAATTCGGGAACTCATATTGAAGTCCCCATATCTGAATCAAAAGATTCACAAACCCGCTCCAAATTCCCAATCTAAATCAAATGATTTGCGATCATATGACTCGCTTGAACTGAACAATCAAAGTCACAAGTTTAAATCAATCTGAGCGGTTATTAATAGCAAAATATTAATTTTGCATACCAAAGATAACATCAACACAAATCTATGAACATAACAATTTACTGCTAATTAGTAAATGCACTCCATTTATATTCATCCTAAAATACATGTTAGATGAAAACATGCATATGATCAAGCTTACTTCACTATATTTTAAATAATTTGACCACTGCAGTTTAGTTGGTGAGAGTTCAAGAAAAAAATCAGCTGAAAGCATACTATTTAAGTGAATGTCTTTAAAGCGTGAGACTTCCTAGAGTATTTTGCCTACTTTAAGTCTATAGTTATGGAGACTTAATTTGAATCAATAAATAGCTTATGTCTACTCACATATGTTGATGTCCTGAAAAGCTTGATCTTCCTTCAATAATTTGGACATTTTGTTAGAAAAGTTTCACCTGTTAAGAGTTAATTGCAACCAGAGTTAATGACGCGCTGAAAGGAAACTGAAATCTGATCGTTTGGACAATTACTCTCTTGCTTTTGTTCAGAAAGATTCCCCTTAAACCGTCACTCCACCATGACAGCAGTTAACCTGAAAGAACACAGATGAACAAAGCATGAATAGACAGCTATATAGAAGCTATTACAAGCAATATGAGAGCTCAAACACCTCAAGCCATGAACAGATGCATCTACAGGAACAGCGATAAAATAAACACTGACTACTGCTGCATTGCATTTACACAGAGCTGTGTGCAAGTTGGGTCAAACTTCACTGCCATTATGTCTCAACACTGTATTTGGAGCAGTCCTTAGGTTTAGTGTGTAAAGATGCCTCTGTAGAATAACCAGCAGGCATCCTGTGCAGGTAAACGCAGCGACTGTGATAGTTTTAGGTCTGTGTGCTGCTGGGTGGTGCTGCACGGTGAAAAAATAAATGTGGAGTATTGTGTTGGAGATGATGCGAAAGCTTTGTGCGCTTTAGTTTGCAGTCAGCAGTAAAGCTAGCTTTTTCCCATCTCTCTCTGGAGGCATTTCAACAAAGGTAAAAGTAAAATACTTGCAGCACAATTTCTATTCATGCTTCCAGATCAGTCTCATGCGAAGCACTTCGAGCCCTGGTGGTTTAAATCTTCTGGGAAAGGACAGAGGAGCAGGTGAAAGCCTGGAAAGAGAAGCAGAGGGAGCGAGAAATGGAAGAGGAGACCGGTGTCGTCTTCCTCCTCTGACACCACAGCAGCGGGACCCGCGGCTCTTTAAAGCATTCCCAAAAGGCATCTGATATGCACTGAACTCTGGGGTGCCTCTGGCTACACTTTCTCAGCAGCTTAGACATCATAAAGTATTTAGGTGCACTTAACACACACAGGTAAGTAACCAAACACTCAGAGCTCAGATGAAACGTTCCGGTTTTGAGCCCTGTCACGATTCATTTTAGTCATTCATATATGAAGGATGTAATATTTAAAGCATTCTGCAAGATGTTCCCAAAACATTCCCTTTGGGATGTTTAAAAGTCATTCAGTACATGGTTATGAATTGGCACATTTCAGGACAGTTATAAGATGTTTGTTCCAGTGTTGTTGTACTCAAGTCTAGACAAAACCAAACTCAGACTCATGTATGTGTCCAAGACCTTATTTTCAGAATCCTCTAGATTCAGTCTGGACACTCAAACGAGCTGGTCTTGGACAGTCATCAAAATATGGTCTTAAACTCAGACCCGAGTATTGCAACATTGGTGTGTACACAATATCAAACCAGAGAGTTCAAGAAACATTCATATTATGAACTCTCATAAACAGCAAACAATTATTTTCTTATACATTCTTAAAACTAGAGATTTTAAAAGAGGGTTTTTATAGCAATGCCATGAAAGTAACATTTTTGGTTCCCCTAAAAACTTTCAGTGAACAGTTCTCACTCTAATAATCTAAAGAACTTTTTTCACCATAAAGAAGCTTTTTTTGTAATGAAAAGTAAGTAGTTAAAAGCTTTTCATGGAATAATCAATGAAAAAAAAAGCATACTTGGTATTTATCAAGTATAAATATCTAAACATTCTCAAATCAATATACATTTTTTTTAGATGCAGAATTTAAAAAAGTCTTTCTCATAAGACGTTTATACTGTAAAATAACTGAATTTTGGCTGAAAACAAGAACAAAGGTCTGCTATTGGGGTCAGAAAAATAAACCTTTTTTTGTAGCTTAAAGGAAGACGACACTTTTTTTTTTTTTTTTTTTTGAAAATAGGCTCATTTTTCAACTCCCCTAGAGTTAAACAGTTGAGTTTTACAGTTTTACAGTATCTCACAGTATCTCTGGGTCTGGCGGTAGCACTTTTAGCTGCAGCTTAGCATAGATAGATCATCGAATCTGATTAGACAAGTACCATCTAGCTCAAGAATGACCAAAGTTTTGATATTTTTCCAATTTAAAACTTGAGTCTTCTGTTGTTACATCATGTACTAAGTTGCGATGTTCAGGCGCTGGTAATATCATTGGGCCTGCTGCAGCTATGGTACTAAAGCAAAGTTCCTTGATTATTACGCCGGAATAAGAGTATAGTTCCTAGGTATATCAGCCTAAAAAAAACTTTTCATTTTCCATTGGTCTTAGTACATAATGTAACTATAGAAGAGTACAGAAGTTTTAAATAGGAAAAATATCGAAACTTTGGTCATTTTTGAGCTAGATGCTAACGGTCTAATCTGATTGAATGATCAATGCTACCGCCAGACCTGGAGATCAGCTGAATGCATTCGAAAACTGTTTAACTTTAGATAAGTTGGAAAATGAGGCTATTTAAAAAAAAATAAATAAATAAATGCTGTGGCGTGTTCCTTTAACACTTTTGAAAACAAATGTTCTTTATTGTCAATGTTTTTTCCATCAAGAAAATGTAACATTCAAGCAAACGTTACATTACACAAAAGGTTCTTTAGAGTTTTAAAACCCAAGAATTTAAAGTTCTTTTAAGAACTGTTTGTTTAAAAGGAAAACAAAAAGGGTTCCACAGCGGTATCACTATGGAAAACTTGTTTTGGAACTAGTTTATTTTTTTTGGAAGAGTGTTTACTAGCAGGCTCCATTAAGATCCATATTTATGGAACTTTTTAATTGCATAAACGGCTCTACAGAGGGAAAAGCTTTTAAAAGATTAAAATGTTCTTCACATTAAAAAAAAACAAAAAAAAAAAACATTTTTATGTCTTTTTAGGTTTTTTTTTTTACTCTAAAAACCTCTTTTTGGAACTTTAATTTTAAAAAGTGTAAAGAAGTTAATAATTATATATTGACCCCTTATATTGTCTAAATATGACACTGAAAATAAAACATGCCTTCATATGATGGTTTCATAGACGTCTCACTGTGTTTACCAGGAACGTCTTTATCAGTGAAGCTTTATGTGACATTTGATCATTTCTGTGCAAATACACAGAAGAACCAGAGCTCACTAACTCAGCACTAATACCCCTCTGAACTCGTTCACCGCCTCTTTCCCGCACCATCACTGCCACAATTGGCTGGAAACAGTGATGGATGAAACGAGAGAGAGGAGCAGGCAGGGAGGGCAGCCCAGTCACCTGCTGGTCAGAGAGCAGTGACCACACTTCCCTGCGGGTTTGCAGGGATGTATGCACGCCAGTTTACATACACCGTGAGCATGTACGAATCTCAACAAAGAGCTTCCTCAGCGCGGGTTTCCAGGAGAAATATGAACATTCTTTGCCTGTTATAAATGTGTCTGTGTAGCGGAGCGTCTTTACTGTGTGTGCGTGTCGGTCAGAGAGCGATGACCACGGCCGCCTGCGCTCTCACAGGGGGGTTCATTACGGCGAGTGACAGGGCCTCCTCTAAAACGCCGTCTGAGGAATACACACTCTGCGTGGGACAAAATAAACACCCGGCTTCGAGTGGGGGCACCATAAATTATTTATATCACCGGCAGAACAGCAGAGACGCTCTTTAAATCGCTACCTGCTCGTCTGGACGCGTAAAAGATGATTTATGTCTTATGGCCACATTAAATTTCACTGCAATTGGGCCTTGTGCCTTCTGGGGTCTGGGGAGACACAAAATGGTGGTTATAAACTGCTGCAGTACCGAGCGGAAAGCAGCCCAGCGGAGTCTTCTGGCTTTTGTTTATTTCTGCACAACACGCCTTGGTCAAGCTCTTCCAGTTCTGTCAGTTCTTTGTAGAGATCTGTAGGTGATATAGAGATAGCATTTTATTTTTGTTTAACTGCAACTGTGCCAAACCTTTAACAGTGGAAAAATGTAGAGAAAAAACAAAAAAGCTAACATACACAAGTCTACTGGTCGTGTGCATGAAAAACCTGTGGAAACACACAAAGAGCTGGGTGAGAGCTGAATGTATCAGGACGGCAGAATAGAAGAGTTTGTAAAATTTGTAAAAACATGCATAAGCATATGCATGAAGAGAAAGACACCAAACATCATGCTAGAATACTCAAATCTTAATATTTCATGTGCCCATTAAAAATGTCTGATTTTGTGTTCAGCATGCGATGAACCCCAGAGGCCTGTTCACTGGATGAGATACAGCATTAATCCTGTGTTTATTTCCATTTTGAGCGAGGGATGATGTTTATTGAGCTGCACAGTGATGCATCTGGAATGCGCTTGGGCTTGTTTGAGTCTACGATACACAAATAATCCGATATGAAACTACATGCACAGAGACAATGAGATGTGCGTCATCAGTAACAGGTGGTTCAACCCAACTCATTAATGGCTAGATTTTCCTGAAGACGTCTCACACCAAATCTCACATTACAAAAGTTGGGTTGAACTGCTTAATTGATATGCATTCAATTCACAATGCCTTTATGGTCTGGTTATCTTGATATTCAGTTTAAAATACATTGTTTTGTGTTTTGAACAAAGGTTTGGAACAACATGAGGTTGAGTACATTTTTAATTTTTGGTGATCTATCCCTTTAAGTGTTTTTTCCACATGAAGATGATTTAATGCACAGCAATTTTAGTGACAAATGCACACATTCTTCTATGTAGCAACTCATGCAAACAATAATAAGGGGTTTTTCCCACCAGCTACTAAAGTTGCCATGTGCATTTCAGGAGCAAATGCCCAAAAATGGCAGCGTGAATAAACACTACATTGCATATCATCCAGCAAGATGTCAAAAGCCCTTCCTAAAACTCTCTACTCGCATATTGGCTGTTTTTAAAACATCTACAGTGCCAAAAATGGAAAAAGAATGGCAGGTTTGTCATGTTTAAAAGGATTAATATTACAAATACAGCTCATATACACACACAGACATCGTTTTAATGAAAAAAAGATCAGTGAACGAATACAAGGCTTTAACATCATTTTAAACCGTAAAAGCCATTCAGACTAATAGGAGTCTCTCTGTGCCTTTTCTAATTTCATGACATTTGCACTCATTACTCATTTTTAATGGAATATAATGGCCGCGGTTGGTGGCGAAGGGACCCCGTTCTACCTCTCACGCCGACACAAACAAAACTCTGAGAATAAAAAGGCTTTCCACTGAGATCAATGCTAGCGGAGGAGAGGAGAGACAGGTCTATTTCTTTTCCTCACTCGCTCGCTCTATCTCTTTCTTCTCCTCCTGTTTAAGGGAGCTCCCCAGCCGCCCCCGGTGACAAATGGGGGTGGTTGAGAAGTGGCCGTTTGGTGTCTGGCATCAGCGCAGTCACGGAAGAGCCTTCGAGTCTTCAGGGTGGGGAAGACAGGCCCTCGACCGCAGCCAGCGGAGAGGGGGGTCCTCAGGGGGCCTGCAGGCGAAACGGACCCCCATAAATCAGTCTGTTTGAGCTGTGCTCACCATCCATCTCAGCCCTAACGTCCCAGAGGAGAGAGAGAGAGAGAGAGAGAGAGAGAGAGCAGGCCAGAGAGGAACAGGGAGGTGTTCGAGTGAGCAACCTAAATTCTCAACTTACAGCATGTGTGTCTACATCTGAGCAATTTAGATACGCTTACCGAGGAGGATTTTCATAGATTTCCTTACGTGGCAACAAAAATCCCACTGAATTTGAACCTGAAACACAAATGAATAAAATGTTTAATGAATCAAGACAGGAATATTTTACCTTCAAAGTATTTAAAACCAAAACCATGCAAATAATGCAAAACAACATAAATCTGAAAAGAAGAATAATAATGAATAATAAAGTTTAAAATAACTGTAAATATGTTGTTTAGACAGTTTAAATGTTCATTTACTTAATGAAAAATGTCTTAATTGGTTAATAAGTTCTTGCCTCTGTACATTTTACAAAACTAGGTTGAATAGGTTTATAAACACACACAAACCTCAATATTTGTGACACATCACTAACTTAGCATAAATAATTAAAATTTTAAACGTTGCAAGGATGCTGCTGTCTTCAGCATTATTTAATTGTAAAATTGTTGAGACTTTGTGCAGTTTGGAGAGTGTTGTTGTTGGCCTAATATTTGTTTTTATGTTAAGTCCAAGTCATTTCCATTATTTGTTTCAGTAAGTTGGTGTAAATCACGAGACAATATGCAATAAACACACGCCTGTCACACATATCAGTATAATTTTTATACAAATGCATTAAAGATAAAACTTCCGTCATTAAAATAACTTCACCTTGACTTGTCTGGACTAAACATGATGATCTCATATTCAAATAACAGTCCTGCCTATATGTAGATATATCTACTACAGTAAAATTATAGCACACACTACCAAATGTTTGGGGTAAACCTTTTTACTTTATTGCATTTATTTATCAAACATTACACACTCTTACAGTATGCTTACTAATTTTAAAATGTAATTTATTGATTTGATCCAAGCTGAATTTTCATCATCATTACTCCAGTCTTCAGTGTCACATGATCTTTCAGAAGTCATTTTTACATGCTGCTCAATAAACATTCCTTATTATCATAAATGATAAAAACAGGTGCTTCAAATTTGTGGAAAGCGTGATACTTTTTTTGAGGATCCTTTGATGAACAAAGTTCAAAAGAGCATTATTTAAATCAGAAATAATTTGGGAACTGGACACATATCTGTCACTTCTGATCAAATGAAAGCATTCTTGTGGAATAAAAATATTAATTTCTTAGGGGAAAAAAAACCTTAGCCTACAGAAGTGTATAATACTCCAGGTTGACAAACTTTATGTACATTGATAAGTGTGACACAGTTACGTGAAGGACTGCGAGATGTTAGCAAGCACGTATGTAGTGTCTCCCTGAGGCCGTGACCGTATATGAGCTGACTGATGTTCAAACACACATGCTCAGAGACCCTGTAGACGCCGTAGGCTTTCAGTGTTACCGACGGCAATTTAATGTCTTCAAAAGACACCAGACTCTAGAAGAGGCCAATGAGCGCTCTTACGCACACACAAACATGCTCACTTCACCAGCAAAGTTTTGGTCTAACAGTTTTTTCGGCTGGTCCACCAGACGCTTGCAGGCCACACGGGTGATGCACTCGAGTCCAAATTGTGTCACGACAGACCTCAGATCTGAGGTGGTGCACACAGCGACAAACACTCTGCAACAGTCCCAACATTAAAAACACCAGCGAGGGAGAGCGGAGCATGCATGAAAGAGCACAAAAGAGAGAGAAAGACAGATTTCAAGAAGTTGCCATTACATCCCCTGTCTCCCATGGTTGTGAATTTTGTATGCGGCGTTGAGACGCCATAGAAAAAGTCGTTCCCCAGAGTGGCAAATGTGCCAAAAGCAAGCCAGTAAATAACAGTCTCCATTCTTCAAATGAATGCTAATTTCATACTGTATCTCTCTCTCGCTCGCTCTCCTCAACTTTGTTCACATATTGATGTGCTCTGAAATCAACTTCAAATGGTGCCAGCGATATCGCTGAGAAAGGGATCCCTGATTCTTCTCCGTGTCCTTTTTTTCTTCTGCAGCGATGCCCCGAATGTCGGTTTCATTAGCTTGCCGCTAATTAGCCTCCTTCTGCTGATTTGCAAGTCGATGGCGGTGGCTGCAGGACAGGCATCTTTGAGGCTCTCGCCCCTCTGATCTTGGGGGTCCTCCAGTCCCCCTCCCATCCCGCCGAGCGCCCAGCCTTCTCCACAATTAGTACTAAAGAAATCCATGTTCCTTTTCACAGATACATTATTCATATTGTCTCTGAACGTAAATAAATCATCACGTTCTAGAGGCTGAGCTCAACCTCTCCCGTTTCTCCGCGACTGCGAGTCTCGGTCGACTTTGGTCGAGTGACCTTCGCCCATTTCCTTTTCAAACGCCTTCACGGCTAGGTCAGCAGACCAATTTGGCACCTCAAAACACCAACACTGTGCTTCTGATAGACGTCTGGCTACTTAAACTGGCGATTATCTGATTAGTGTTGGTAAATGTGAGGGCTAACAAAGCCGTGATTTCTGGAGGCCATCAGAGTGCAAGTAATCCCAAGGAGAGCAGCGTTGCGTCTTAGTGCTCTGTGATTTCTTTTCTCTGCCGTTGATCAAGCGTTTCTGGGAGAAGCGTTAACTGGACAGACATGCTGCAGTCATTTCAATGATTTAGTAGCTTCACTTTGTGCTATTATTCATTGGTCTGAAGGGAGGCCAGGTTCGGCCAAGAGGCCTGCATGTTTTATAACCACTGGAGGGCAAAGCTTTCCACCACAGCCCTGCACTTCTGTTAGGGGAGACCAGACTCTTTCACACATGGAGATGTGCTGTAAACACAAACTGAGTTGGTGTTTATTCACACACACACACACACAACAGTGTGGAGGACACAGTTTGGACTGACGGTTCGAAACTGCCTCATAGCTGATGCAGAGTCCTCGATCCTCCCTTTGTCCACTAGAAATAATTTTTTTTGCTGTGCATACAGTGCATATCGGAGGAGATACGAGAGTATTTTACAGAGCACCAGGCTGGAAACAGGAAACAGTGCTTAAAAAGAAAAAAAACCTACCTGGTTTTATGGCATAAGTACCTGGGTGTACTGAGACACAAAATATGTACCAATAAGTACATATCATATGCAGTTTCCAAAAGAAATGAATACTAGTGACAGTAAAAGTCTGACACCTTTTATACCTTTTCACACAAATTTACATTTTCAATTAATAAAGTGTAATTTTCGCACAATTACTTGAAGAATATCATGTTATGACTTCAAAGTAAGATACATAAAAACTATGTTGTACACAGAGGTGCACAGAGACAATTATTTTTATGAGACCAGGTTTAAAAAAAAACAGGTGGTTAACTGCCATTCCCAAGCTGGTTTGGCTGGTTTAAGAGTGGATACCGGATATCTGATCATCTCAACCAGGTTCAACCAAAATTAGAAGGGAAGAATTGACTCCCATTCAATTGAAGAGTGTCAATCTAAACTGAACTGGCCACACCCACTGGAAGGGATTCAAGTTTGAATTGGAATTTTTAAGGAAGAGGAATCTATTGACTTGCAATTCAAAAAGTCAACACAGGTGATGCAATCTATCTATCTATCTATCTATCTGTCTTTCAAACCTGAAACATCAAAGCCCAGTTTCACAGACAGGGTACAGACTAAGCCAGGATTAGTCCATAGTTCAATTAGGACATTAATCATTTTTATTTTTATTTTTTTCTTAAAGTTGAAACAGCTGGGTCTGGGACTGTGCGTAAGCCTTGTCTTTTTTTTAACTCATATTTAAAACAAGGTTTCAGGTCAGCATTCAAGGATTGTCTTAACTACATTTGTTTTTCTTTTCTTTGAATTTCTTTACATTTCAGTGCTGTTTAACTCTACTTCCTTGCATGCAAACAGCACTTTGCAATTCAATTAAAATTCAGGTATTGAATCAATTTAAAAGGCTTTCTCAATTCATTTGGGCCCATCTTAGGCCTGTGCCGTACTGACACGGTTACGCTCGCATCAACATACAAGGTTGCTGCATGGGGTCTCAAAGCACTATGTGAAAACAAATAATGCATTTAAAATTGTCTTTCAACCAACCGTCTTTGTTGGTTGTGGTATCCGTGAGCACGTCCATGTCAGCAAGGACACAGGGGTGATAACAGGTAAAGCAATTACCCCACACATGTACGATTTGTCCCTGCGACAATGCCCGGCGAATTCTGCTCCCCCTTCAGCAGTCTGTTTGCGAAGTGCGCTATTAAGGATTTTCTATGGACTCATTTGGAGCAACAAATAAGCAAATATGAATATGTGGCTTCATTTTTCTATCCAATTAGAGCAGATATCGGGCATTTACTACGTTTCGAAGAGTCCTAGGTTCCATTTCGGTTTCCATAACTGCTCTTCAGAGAGAGAGCAATGGCACCATTTTGGGTGATTTGTTGCACAGATTGACTATGTCTTTGTGCAGGACGGGGCTTTGACTCATTGAGTCAGGGGTGACGGGAATGGGGCACCCCGTGGTTTTAGCAAGTCTGCTGAATTGCTAATGAAACAGGAAGGGGGGGGGGGGGGGGGCCCCGGACCGA
>JAUMHE010000318.1:406158-420223 GCA_032359235.1 Enteromius mattozi
CATATTCTGAATGCCTTTGGCAGAATTCAAATGAGCCATTTTAATCTAGATTAAAAAAATTAATCTATGCCCACCCCTAATATAAACGTAAATATTTTTTTAAAATATATATACTGTATGTGTTTATTTTTATATACATAGTACATATTCACAGGGCACACATATATATTAGGCAAACAAAAACTTTAATTTTGATAAAAATAAATATCTTTAAATATAGTATTTATATAATATTGTAAATATTTCATTTTGTTCTCCTAAAAAATGACCAACTAGATAAGTAAACAAAGTTACTTTGTTTAGCTTGTTTAAAAATATATATTTTTAAAAATTGTTTAGTTTATTACGAATAAAAAATAAATAATACAATAAAATAAATCAAAACAAAAACACAACATTAAATCTAAACTTAAATCAAATACAGCAATGCAAATAAAGGAAACAAGTGATGATACATTAAATAGTGATTAAATAAATAATGCAAAATAAATATCAGCCTGTTTTGGGCCAGTGCATGAGTTGTGGTGCTCATATGGGTAAATCAGGTTCGAGTCCAGTATGTGTACTGCTCCCGTTCCCTGCTTTCTTTTCCCAATAATTCTGCCTTTTCTGTTGGATTAAATTAAAATTAAGAAAAATGAGCAGTGAGAGTTGAAGGTAGAAATTAGCTTGTTGTGTTCTCTGTTACAGGTGCTCTGTTTGCGTTTGAGATGTTGTGTAATATGCTGGGGAAGCTGTTTGAACCGTATGTGGTTCACGTCCTCCCTCACCTGCTGCTCTGTTTTGGTGATGGGAACCAGTACGTCAGAGAGGTACTTACTCTTTTTCTGTTTTATACTCATACTTTTTTACTTGCATCATAACCAGATGGTCATTTCATATGAACCTAATCAGCTACTGTATGTAAATTCATCATCCTTGACTTAGTGGCACTGTCCACAATAAAATCTCATTGGTCCAAAATCCTGCATTTTATACATTAAGCATCAGCAATTTTGTGGCAGAGTTTTTGTTTTGTGAACTACTACTCTCTCAAACTGTGTTGTGTCTCATCTAGTTAGACTGAGGTTGTTAATGAATGTATCTGTGCGTTGAGAATGTTGTATGATGGTTTTCTGTGTGTCAGGCGGCGGATGACTGTGCTAAAGCAGTGATGAGGAATCTGAGCGCTCATGGAGTCAAGCTGGTGCTGCCGTCTCTGCTGGTGGCTCTGGAGGAGGAGTCCTGGAGAACTAAAGCAGGTCTGGTCTGGGATGCAAAACATTTTTGGGAGTGTAGTGTTCAGGCCTTGAGTACTGCTGAAGAGATATTATTATTGTTTCATATTTTAACTAGTGTTTTTGTAAGTAAGATGTTTTATTAAAATTATTATAATTTTATTCATTATTATTATTTATTTTACTTTATAATCATTATTATTATGATGTATCATTCTCACATGGTAATGCAGAGCATTGTTTAATTATTTATTTTTTATGTTATGTTTTATCATAGTATGTTATTTTAATTATATTGATAGTTTTTGTAATTAATATTTATTCACTCTCACGTGAAAATGCATAACCTTGTTTATTTTATTTATATTTATTTTAGCATTTTTATTTTAATTGTATTTATTATATTTTGTTTTCTATGTATTATATATTAAATTATTATTTGCAATTATATATATTTTTAATTTAAGTATCTTTTTTTATTTTTGCGATTATTTAAAAATATTTTCATTTCATGCAGGTCATTATTTTATTATTTTTTTATTTTATTTTAAAAGTATTTTTATTTATTTTATTAGTATTTGTAATAATTACATTTATAGGTTTTATTAGTACTATTTATTTTGGATTTTTAATTTCTGATTATTACTGTTTTATAAGAAAGTGCAGAACTGCTTATAATGTTTTTTTATTTTAAGATTAACTTTTATTATAAGAATCATCTAAAACCCTCCAACTCTAGCAATCTCCATTGTAATTCTATTCTTAATTTCTATTCTTAATTCTATTCTCTTTTCTTTTTCTATTCCATCTGTTGCTTTTCTTTTTAATTATTATACAATTAACAAAATCAAAAAAGTCTAGCTTGCTCTATTCTTTTTCTATTCCAACTGTTTTCTTTTTTATTTATTATATAATTTTAAAAAAATCCTTGCTATGTGTACTACGTTAAGTCATTACTCTTTTGTTGGTTTAATTGCTTCCATTGTCCTTCCATTTGTGAGTCACTTTGGAGAAAGGCATCTGCTAAATGACTGAATATAATTATCCATGCTTCCGATGTGAGTGCAGAAGTGTAATGCTCTCATGGCTGTGTCTGTAGGGTCGGTGGAGTTGTTGGGTGCGATGGCGTTCTGCGCTCCTAAGCAGCTGTCCTCGTGTCTGCCGAACATCGTTCCCAAACTGACCGAGGTTTTGACAGACTCTCACGTGAAGGTGCAGAAGGCCGGTCAGCAAGCGCTCCGACAGATCGGCTCCGTCATCCGCAACCCTGAGATCCTGGGTATGACATATTATTGCTTAAATGCTTAATGCTTTTTACTTTGAGTGGAAGGTGCAGCACAGCGGGGCTCTAGTGGAACCGTTTAAGTTAAAACTGATATTGTGATTTGAACAGCAATCACCCCCATCCTGCTGGACGCTTTGACCGACCCGTCTCATAGGACCCAGCACTGCCTGCAAACGCTGCTGGACACCAAGTTTGTGCACTTCATCGACGCTCCGTCTCTGGCTTTGATCATGCCCATCGTCCAGAGAGCGTTTCAGGACCGCTCCACCGACACACGCAAGATGGCCGCGCAGATCATCGGAAACATGTACTCGCTCACTGACCAGAAGGTGGGAAACTGATGTGAACACAGCGGTGCTGTTTTATATCAGCTTTAACAGCTTGATTACCTCTGCTTCCTTTTTTCCTCAGAAGCTGGTGTTTATGAAGTTTGAATTACATTTTTATAAAAACATGTTTCTGGTTTTTCAGATTGGATGAGCCCATACATTTTGTTTTTGTTTGTTTGTTTTTTAAGAAATGAATACTTATTTAGGAAAGATGCATTAATTTGATCAAACAAGACATTCATAGTTTTACAAAAAAATTCAGTTTCAATTTCTATTCATTAAAGAATCTGTTTTCAGATTGATAATAATTAAAAGATATTTCTTAAGCAGCAACTTAACATATTAGAATTTTTTCTGAAGGATATTTAGTGAAGATGCTGAAAATTCAGCTTTGATCAAAGGAATAAATGACATTTTACAGTATACTTAAATAAAAAATAGTTCTTTTTAAATTGGAAGAAAATGTAACAATATTTCTGTTTTTACTGTACTTTTGCTTTTAAAAATTGCCACCTTGGCAAGTGTTAGCTTCTTTCTAAACTTTACAAAAATGTACTAGTTTAGGTTAAAAGACGTACTAGTACTGGCAACAAAATAAAAAAACAATTCTCAGTTTTATGATTTAGTTACTCAGCAATTAATTTAGTTGTTTAGTTATTGTTTACCAGATAATGTGGCTTAAGCATCCATATACAGCCTGCAGTCGGATTCATGTGATGAAAGAATTATTCATTCAGATTGTTTATGTGAGTTATTTATATTATTATAGTCAATATCCTAGATGTTCTCCAAATAAGTACAATCTTTTTGCTTCTGGTGCGTAGAGCCAAAAAGTCAATGCAAACAAACAGAGAAAGTATCATTCGAATAAAATGCTTTTATAAAACCTAAAAACCACTTTATACGTTTGACAACATCATTTTAGATAAGATCACCTCTTAACTGTGGTAAATCACTGTAACTCACAGCATTGAGTGGCTCTTGGCTTTAATATCTATAATAATAATATTTATGTGTTGTATTTGTTTGCAGGATCTGTCTCCGTATCTGCCCAGCGTGATTCCTGGACTCAAAGCGTCTCTGTTGGACCCTGTGCCCGAGGTAATGATTCGTGAGAGCTTCTGAAGCCTGCTGGCATTAACTGTGTTATACGCTAAGGCTGTTTTTAACTGCGTCTGTCGATCAGGTGCGGACCGTGTCTGCTAAGGCTCTGGGTGCTATGGTGAAGGGAATGGGAGAGTCCTGCTTCGACGATCTGCTGCCGTGGCTCATGGAGACGCTGGCATCTGAACAGAGCTCTGTGGATCGATCCGGTGCCGCTCAAGGTGAGAGAAGCATCCCTGCACCATTAGAGGGCAGCAGAGAGCTGCAGCACAGATATATTACACAGGCACGTGTGTGTTTGTCTGTCTACTTCTATGTTGATTATCATTCCTCTTTATCTTGGTCTTTTTAGGTTTGGCCGAAGTTATGGCAGCGTTAGGAGTGGAGAAGCTGGATAAACTGATGCCAGACGTGGTTCAGACGGCCAGTAAAGTGGACATCGCCTCTCACGTCAGAGACGGATACATCATGATGTTCATCTACCTCCCTCTGACCTTTGGGGATAAATTCACTCCATATGTGGGTCCCATCATTCCCTGCATCCTCAAGGTAAAATATTTTTAAATTCACATTGTTTTTAAGTTTAATGAGTTTGAAAAGTTTATGTAAATTCTTGAATTGCTAAAAATATATTTATTAAGAAGATGTTAAATTTATTAATGTTCAAGAAAATAATGGGTTTTTCTTAATAAATTGTTATTATGAACTCGTAGTATAATACTAGTAATTACTAGTCTAATAATGAGTCCAGATTTTAACAGACTATTAAAACTAGATTTATTATTTATATAGTAAGAAAATGTTTACTTAATGTTTAAGAAAATAAATGTTAAGATTTGTTTTCTTAATAAATTATTATTTTAAATTATTGTTACTCATGGGAATATGTTAAATATATATTAACTGTTAAATTGTTAAAATATATTTATGAAAATGTTTATTTTAATAGTAAAAAAACATGTTAACTATTTAGGATAACAAATGCTGAAATTTATTTTCATAATAATAAATAATTGTTTGATATATTAACTTATGTTTTTCTTTATTTAAGAAATATTACAAAGTGTATTTTCTTAATAAAGTTATATAAACATTATTAATATGAAAGTGTTTTTCTTTAATTATTAGAAATAATAATGTATTTATTTTAATTATTATTAAATTAAGAAAATAAATATAATGTTTATTTTCATAATAAATTGAGATATTCAGCTTCTTAGTAAATGTTGCTGGTTAATCAGCAAAAAAAAAAAGTGTATGTATATATATATATATATATATATATATATATATACATACTGTTAAAGGGATAGTTAACCCAAAATGAAAACTCATGTCATTCTTTCTGTTGAACGTGAAAGAAGATATTTTAAAAATGTTGCTAACCAAACAGTATTAGCCACTGTCTTCCATAGAAGGGGAAAAAATACAGTGAAAGTCAATGGCTAATAGCAAGTGAACATGATTCTTGTTAATCTGTTTCTGTATTTTATTGGTTGTTTATACTATTTATACAGGAATATTGTTGTCTATTGTTGTTATCTAGTAGTCTATCTCTCAGTTTGATGGCTGATTGTTTGTGTGTTCAGGCTCTGGCCGATGAGAATGAGTATGTGCGAGACACAGCCCTGCGCGCCGGCCAGCGCATCATCAGTATGTACGCCGAGACGGCCATTGCTCTGCTGCTGCCAGAGCTGGAGCAGGGCCTGTTTGACGACCTCTGGAGGATCAGGTACCAAACATCCGCCCTCCATCACTTCAGAGGACGGCTGCCATAGCAATGGGTGCTGATGCTGAGTGTTTGTGTTCTCTTAGATTCAGCTCGGTGCAGTTGCTAGGCGACCTGCTGTTCCATATCTCTGGGGTAACGGGAAAGATGACAACAGAGACTGCATCAGAGGATGACAATTTTGGCACAGCCCAGTCAAATAAGGTAACCGTAATGAGGCTCTGGAACAGACCATAGGACAGCGTCTGACGGCTGGGCTTTATACATCCCTCTCTTCCTGTTGTGTCCCAGGAAACTTTGTGTGTAAATGTTTGTATTATATTTCCCCAGGCCATTATTGGAGCGCTGGGCCCAGAGAGACGCAACCGTGTGCTTTCTGGGCTCTACATGGGCCGCTCAGACACACAGCTGGTGGTCAGGCAGGCGTCTCTCCACGTCTGGAAGATTGTGGTGTCAAACACTCCACGAACCCTGCGAGAAATCCTGCCCACACTCTTCACGCTTCTGCTGGGCTTCCTGGCCTCCACATGCCCAGACAAGAGAACGGTACAATCCTATGACAAACTACAGTCCCTTTAGATTCTTTGGTCAGCAAAAGATGCATTTGTTTTCTTGTTACTGACATAGCATCATACAAAGCATGCCATAATTATTTAATGTATTTATTATGTCTTTTTTATTCTGTTTTTTTTTTTTGTCTAGATTTTGAGGAATAAAATACAGTAATGCCTTTTCTCTCCTGCAAGAATCAATTAATATGTTTAATATAAACCACTGATTAATCTGTTAACGTGAAAATAACTTGACATTCTGTTTATTTTCTTAGTGAAGTTATTATCTTTACTGTTTAAATTAATATTTAAAATAAATATTACGAAACGATTGTAATAAATCCAGAAAATATTTTTTAATTTTAAGAAAATTAATGTTTTTCATATTTATTTGAGATAATAAATATTAAGTGGCTTAATTATTCTTTCTTAATAATACATTAAAATATTTAATTTTATGACAATGAGAACTGTTAAGAATTTCTATCAGCACATTATTATTATTATTATTATTATTATTATTATAGTAATTAATAATTAAATTATTTTCTCAATATTTATTTGAGAAAATATTAAGAAGGTATTTTCTTAAAATGTTTGTTTAATATAAAGAAAATATTTACTAATAATGTTTATATTGTTAATATTTAAGAAAACATAATTATTATAATATTTAAATTGCTGTTTACTGTCTTTTGAAAATATACATGTAAGTATAAAAAATTTAAATATTAAGAAACATTTTTCATAATAATTAAGAAAGTATTTGTTCATTTTAATTTAATTTATTTATTTTATTATTAAGAAGATATTAAGAAGGTTTTTTTTTATTTTAATAAAAGGTTTACTTCCCTAATATTATTGAAAATAGTGATTAATTTGTAATAGGTAGTAATAGAAAATAATGCATGATGGATCAGTCCATGTTTCAGTAAAGAAAAGTCTGAATGCCTCTATTGCTTACGCTGTTCGTGTTAATATCTGTGTTTCCAGATTGCTGCTCGTACTCTGGGTGACCTGGTGAAGAAACTGGGTGAGAAGATCCTGCCTGAAATCATTCCCATCCTGGAGGAGGGTCTGCGCTCTGACAAGAGCGATGAGAGGCAGGGTGTGTGCATCGGCCTCAGCGAGATCATGAAGTCCACCAGCAAAGACGCAGTGAGTTACGACTGATGAAGTATGCTCAGCAGGTTCCTTTTGTTCACCTCACTGTGGTAAAGCGGTGTTTTTGTGTCAGGTTCTGGTGTTCTCCGAGTCTCTGGTTCCCACTGTGCGTAAAGCTCTGTGTGATCCTCTGGAGGAGGTCCGTGAAGCAGCTGCCAAAACCTTCGAGCAGCTCCACACCACAATCGGTCACCAGGCCCTCGACGACATCCTGCCTATGCTGCTCAAGCAACTGGTACTGCCCCCAATCCTCGACTTTACTTTCAGAAAACAAAGGAAGGATACGCATTTAAAAAATGAATAAGCAACAAAACAGTATTAAAGGGATAGTCATTTATTGCTGTTGACGAAAGCTGAATTTTCAGCATAATTACTCCAGTCTTCAGTGTCACATTTCTCTTCAGAAATCATTCTAATATGCTGATTAAGACATGTTTCTGATAATTAAATGAATAAATACAGTGCTGTTAGTTCTCTACTTCTCAATTGCTAGTTTCCATCCATCCAGGCTGCTTCAAAACAGTATATACGGTGAGCTAAAATGCACTAAAATGTTCTTGCTTTTTGTTGCAGGAGGACGAGGAGACGTCAGAGTTTGCGTTGGATGGATTGAAACAGGTCATGGCTGTGAAGAGTCGATCTGTCCTGCCTTACCTCGTGCCTAAAGTGAGTTCTCTTTACTTACTAATCTGTGCATAAAAAAAGATTAATAACCTTGTATATCCAGACTTTTGTATAACAAAGGCAGTATAATTAAAGCTTTTTTTATTAGCTGACCTCTTAGACAGGGCAAGACTGTCTTACTGACATTTAAAGTGACCAACCACAGCGTCATATTTTGGTTTTGTTTTTCCCCAACAACAGGTTGACATGCATGCAAGGTCAAAAAACTCTTTGAGTGGTTCCCAAACGATTAGTTTAATGATTTGTTTTTCTATACCCCTTCTTTGCGTGACGGTAATCTACGGTGATTGGTCGATTTCCTTTCCATTTCTTGGAAAAGCAGCATTTGTAAGCACAGTGCTGCTTTGTTTACAGCTGTTACTGAAAAAAAGGGCACCTAGTGGCAAAGAATGAATTTGCATTTTTATTCATACTAACGAGAAAAGACCAACAATATGCTAATGTTTTATGTTAAGCTCAATATGAACCGGCTTCGGATACGTTTTAAAAATGACTTGTTTCAATGATTCAGAGTCGACTGACAATAGATATCTTTGTGTGTTTTGAGATTTAAAACTATGCAGGAAGTTTTCATTCACTTTAAGCTGTGTTACACACTGCATAAAAGCTTATTTTTCAAAAAATCCATAATGAATTTTTATTTTATTTCAGTTCATGTTTTTTTCAAGTAACAAATATGAGTTTTGTGATTTTTATACTAAATCTGAATCTGACTTTGTGCACGCCGAATCGGAATGGTTTTTTGTGTTTTCAGAAAGCTCTAGCCATTATTGTGTGCATCAGACCGTCTGTGAACGTCTCTCAGACTGAGATTAGAATATTCCTTGCACTTGTTTAACTGTTCAATTTGGACTGTATTCCAGATCGTGTTATTTAACGCTTTATTTTTATCCCCTAGCTGACGGCTCCTCCTGTAAACACACGTGTCCTCGCCTTCCTGTCTGCGGTGGCAGGAGATGCTCTGACGAGACACCTCGGGGTGATTCTGCCCGCGCTGCTCTCCTCTCTCAAAGACAAGCTGGGCTCAGAGGAGTGCCTGCAGGTGAACACCACAGCTGTCAATCACTTCTGCTACATCCAATACTAGTCTGAAATATTGGAATAATTCAAATACTTTTAAAGTCTTTTCTCCTCAACAAGGCTGCATTTAGTTGATCAAAAATGAAGTATAATTTAAAATGCTATTACAGTGAAAATGTAAAATGTCATTTATTCAATGAATTTTGAAGGATCATATATATGCTGATTTGCATAAGCATTTGTTACTAATATTATCAATGTGGAAAGCAGGTGTATTGCTAATTTGCTTCGTGTTTTTTTTGTGGAAACCATGATACATTAACATTCAAAGGTTCATTCAGAAAATAAATAGAAAGAAATTAACATTTTTACTCCGCAGGGAGCCATTAATATTATAAGATTACAGTTGTATAATTATTACAGAAGATTTCCGTTTCAAATAAATCCTGTTCTTTTGCTTTATTCATCAAAGAATCCTGAAAAATAAAATGCATTACAGTTTCCACAAAAACATGAAGAAGCACAACTGTTTTCAACATTGATAAAAATCAGAAATGTTTCTTGAGCAGCAAATCAGCATATAGTATGATTTCTGAAGGATCATGTGACGCTAATGACTGGAGTAATGATGCATTAAATACATTTAAATGTCAAGATTGTTATTTTAAGTTGTAATATTATTTAAAAATGATTACTGTATTTTTGATCAAATAAATGCAGCCTTTTTTATTATGCAGACGCTTAAATAACATATGCATAGCATATGTGAAAATCAGCACAGCCTGCTATTTTTCTTTTTTTACATCCATATTAATAAATGAATAAAATTATGTAAATGCAGACTTGGTGAGCAGAGGAGACTTTTTTATAAAACATTAACAAAAATCAAAATGTTGACCAGTAATACACACACTCAACTTTTTCCGCAAAAGAACTGATTAGGAATCAGAATTGTTTGTCAGTGTACATGTGTCATTTCTGGTCTTCTGCAGGAGCTGAGCAACTGTCAGGCTGTGATCCTCTCGGTGGAGGATGAGGTCGGTCAGAGAATCATCATCGAAGATCTTCTGGAGGCCACTCGAGGAGCAGACCCTGGGCTGAGGCAGGCGTCTGTCACCATTCTCAATGGATACTTCTCTCGAACCCGCATGGACTACAGCGCTCACACACGCATGCTGCTGTCCGGCCTCATGCGGCTCATGAACGACTCCAACCCTGAAGTGCTCAGCCAGAGCTGGGATACCATCAACTCCATCACAAAGGTGAGCGATGCTTTCATCCATGTACATCAGAGGAACTTCTCAAACACTTTGGTTTTACGGGGAATTATTATCTGTTTCATGTGGTCGAGTCGCAAGCCACAATTAAACTAGGTTTTTATGATCCTTGATCTGCTAGTAAGGTGGAGATGTTTTAAAGAACATCTCAGATGTCAAATTCAGTAGCAAAAAACAAGTTGTATATGAAGAGTTCAGATGCAAAAGTCTCTAACTACGTCTGGCATTTTTCTTTAAAATTAGCATTTTTTTCTGGCTTCTTTAGATTTCCCTATGAAGTACTTTTATTAATATATAATATGCATGGAGAGCATTCACTCAGTATCGTTATCTCATTTTTCACCAATACGGATTTTGCAATGGAACTCTCTCCACACACACACACACACGTGTATATATATATATATATATATATATATATACTCACTTCACTCATGTATTAAAATGTTTGTAAGAAAATATTTTGCTGCATATACATTACTCAGTTCAGAAGTTTGGAGTCAGTCATTTTTTTTTTAAGAAATTAATATTTTTAATCAGCAAGGAGGTATTAAATTGATCAAAAGTGACGGTAAAGACATTTATAATGTGATGAAAGATTTCCATTTCAAATAATAAGCATCAGAGAATCCTGAAAATTTAAATGTATCACAGTTTCTACTAAATATATTTGGCAGTACGACTGTTTTCAATGTTAATAACATGCAGAAATATAAAGCAAGCAGTCAGCACGTTAGAGGGATTTCTGAAGAATCTTTTTCCTCTAAAGTCTAAAGTAATGTTAAAAATTCAACTTTCTCCAATATATATATATATATATATAAATATTTAAAAAGTTGCTTTAGTAATAATAATAATAATTTTTACTGCATTTTTGATCAAATAAATTAAGCCTTGTTGACTAAAACAGACTTTTTCTACTATATTTAATACTTGATTTATGCTTCTACCAGGATTTAAACAAGAAATAATGAAATATGACCGGCATTGTCGTTTGGTTGATACAGTTCTCATAACTTCACTGTGTTGAACAGAAACTGGATGCTGGCAGTCAGCTGTCCTTGATTGATGACCTGCACAGGGACATCCGCTCTGCTACCGCTGAGGTCAGAGGTCAACACTTACCTGGCTTCTGTCTGCCCAAGAAGGTAAGAATCACTTACAGAGACAAGCTACAGGGCAAAAGTCAGCATGTATTGACTCTGATGGCACATAATCAATAAGCAAGTGTTCAGAATGACGCGCTGCCTAATATTTGTGGGAAAAAGTGGTATGCGGTTTGGAATACCCAATTACCCTGCTATATTTGACAAAATATTCTGTCATAAATGAACTGGAGCAACTGTGATTTTTAACTTTAGAAAAATTCTTCTATGAAGCCCATATTTATAATACATTATAAGGGTATTGGTAAGGCATTATAATGAATGTGTAATGCATTATAAATAACTTTATAATATGTTGTATCATCTAATATGAATATTCATAAGAATATATATTTTTTTATTTATATTAAAAATGTTCAAATAATTGCAAAAAAGTTAGCAACTAACTGATATGTGTATGTACTAAAATCACTAAAAATTAAAACCGAAATAAAATTAAATTATAGCTAAAAAGAAATATAAAAATACAAGATAGTTTAAAGGTTTTTTAAAATTATGCCTTAAATATTGCCTTGTCATCTAACTGAAATGTTGTAAGTGCTAAAGTTGCAACAAAATAGAACTGGCATGAAAACAGAAAAAAATATAAAAATAAGCTAATTCAAAATGTGTCCCTGGAGCACAAAAGCAGTCATCAATATATTTGTAGCAACAGCCATATTAATATTAATATTAAGTAAAAATCATGTTCCATGAAGATATTTTGTAAATGTTCTACTGTAAATATATCAAAACCTAATTTTTGATTAGTAATATGCATTGCTAAGAACTTCATTTGGACAACTTTAAAGGTGATTTTCTCAATATTTAGATTTTTTTGCACCCTCAGATTCCAGATTTTCAAATAGTTGTATCTCAGACAAATATTGTCCTATCCACAAACCCATACATCAACGGAAAGCTTATTTATTCAGCTTTCAGATTCTCTACAAATCTCAATATCAAAAAATTGACCTTATAACTGGTTTTGTGGTTCAGGGTCACAAATAATTATAAATACTGTAAAACACTGATGTGACATGCTGTATGTTTTTCCTCAGGGAGTGACGTGTATTCTCCCTGTGCTGAGGGAGGGCGTGCTGACAGGAAGTCCTGAGCAGAAGGAGGAAGCGGCTCGTGCACTAGGCGGAGTCATTAAGCTGACATCAGCGGAGGCTCTGCGGCCCTCTGTGGTCAACATCACCGGACCGCTCATCCGTATCCTAGGAGACCGTTTCGCTTGGAGCGTGAAGACTGCTCTGCTGGAGACGCTCACTCTGCTGCTGGCCAAAGTCAGTGTCCATCACACCCCTGTCCTCATGCTGAGTTCAACCCTTCACTCACACTCATAACTAGTGATCTGCCGATCATGATTTTTTTTACAAGCAATTTGGCCTATATAAAACTGGTCTTAAATGAAAACTGTAACCTTGTAAAAATTAAAGGCAGCAACTGCATAGTTACAATCCAAACAACACATTCAACAGTACAAACAAAGATGCTACTTAATCAGCATTCAGCATTTGTTTTCTTTTTTAAATTTGGTGTAAAGAAAACAACCGTTCACTGTCTATGCCTGCGAAGGGCGCTAACAGATACGCTTGCGCAACTTCAGCCAGCACCTTATTTGTGTGCCAGTACACCAACGGCTGTTTGCTTCTTGATATCCGTTTTTCAGTTTGTTATGCACAAATTACATGTTCACGAATGATTTCAATGTAGTGTGCACACTTCCTGAAAAATCGACCAAAAAAACATCCGGTTGTCAATCGTGCATTATAAGTAGAAACCGTCCAGTTCTAATTTATGGCCGTTCAACCGGTGCATCCCTACTCATACCTCCTCTCTCTCTATCTTGTGCTCAGGTGGGCATTGCTCTGAAGCCCTTCCTGCCTCAGCTCCAGACCACCTTCCTGAAGGCCCTCCAGGACTCCAGCCGGGCCGTGAGGCTGCGGGCGGCAGAGGCTCTGGGTCAGCTGGTCTCCATACACACTAAAGTAGATCCACTGTTCACCGAACAGCTGTCGGCCATACGCAACGCAGAGGACTCTGGAGTCAGGTAAAAACACAAAAAACAAACGCACACTTCTGCAGCAGTTACAGGATGAAGATTGCAAATACAGTACTAAAAAAGTATATTGTGCTCAACGTGGCTGCATTTATTTGAGAGTAATAAATGACTAATATTCTAGTAATATGCATGCTAATAAGCAGCTAGTTAAGCCATTATTATTAGCTCTTTCTCATAGTTACGGTTTTCTGATGTATCTTCTGTAGTTGTGCTTGTCAGTCACTCTGATATTGTCTGTATTCTGCAGGGAGACAATGTTGCAGGCCCTGCGCTTCGTCATCCAGGGTGCAGGGGCAAAGGTTGACCCCACCATCAGGAAGAACATCACCACCACACTGCTGGGCATGCTGGGACATGATGAGGTACAGCTACTAGTCAGGGGTATTATTATGGTTAACTAAAATTAGTTATATCCACTAATTTTGGCACCCTTGGTAAATCTGAGCAAAGGTGACTGTGAAAATAAATCTGCATTGTTTATCCTTTTGA
>JAUMHE010000318.1:424145-451778 GCA_032359235.1 Enteromius mattozi
ACCCCATAGAAAATCTTTGGAGGGAGTTGAAAGTCCGTGTTGCCCAGCGACAGCCCCAAAACATTACTGCTCTAGAGCAGTGGTTCCCAATTCCAGTCCTTGGGACCCCCTGCTCTGCACATTTTGCATGTCTCCCTTATTTAATACATGAGATTATCAGATCATTAGTTCAGTTCATGGATCTCTCTCCTAAAAGGCTGATGATTTCATTCAGGTGTGTTAAATAAGGGAGACATGCAAAATGTGCAGAGCAAGGGGGGTCCCCAGGACTGGAATTGAGAACCAATGCTCTAGAGGAGATCTGCATGGAGGAATGGGACAAAATACCAGCAACAGTGTGTGAAAACCTTACAGAAAACATTTGATCTCTGTCATTTCCAGCAAAGGGTATATAACAAAGTATTGAGATGAAATTTTGTTATTGACCAAATACTTATTTTCCCCCATAATTTGCAAATTAATTCATTAAAAATCCTACACTGTGATTTTCTGGATTTTTTTTCTCATTTTGTCTCTCATAGTTGAGGTATATCTATGATGAAAACTACAGGCCTCTCTCATCTTTTTAAGTGGAAGAACTTGCACAATTGGTGGCAGACTAAATACTTTTTTGCCCCACTGTATATATATATATATATACACCCACACAGATAAACATACATTTTAGTGCGGCTGTGAAGTGTTTCGTTTTTTTAATCTAATTACATGATGTGCTGTTAATTAATTACATCAAAAGATTGAAGTCATTATTGTATTAGATGAGAAGAGCATTAAATACATACAAAAAGTAGTGTTAGAAATAAATATTTTGATTTAACATTGCATAAATAATGCTTTCATAACACTTTACTTAAAGCCCTAATATAAAATACATTAAAAAAATTTTAATGTATTAATTATGCTTTGTAATGCAAATGCTTATAATGCATTGCATGATCCCATGAATAATTGTGACCACCGTTATAATACAATATAATGTGTATCTATTAATTGTTACACCTTTTAGAAAGTTTGATCCATTAAATGAAATGAAAAACAAAACTGTTAAATATTATAATGCATTTTAATGTTGATTGCAGGTATTTATGAAAAGTTGTAATACATTACGGCCTACATTATTAAATGCTTTATTGGTTACCAGAGGTTTTTTTTGTTGAATAATGAAAACAACTTTTTTTTAAGTAAAACTGCCTTGCTTTTGCTCTCTGTTTCTGTCACGAAAATTAATATTATTATTAAGAAGTTACTTTGTAAGGACATATATTTTCACACGTTAGTCTGAAACATTTGAATGCACTAACAAAATAAGTTAATATTTATTAGCAAATGTTTTAGATATAATATTGTCAGCTTGTCTGTTTTTGTTTCTCCACGAAAATATATTAACAAACAAACCTATTTGATAATGTTCGGTGCTTTGCTACAGTCTATATAAAAGTGATTGATTGACTGACTGAAACAAAGACAAAGAAGCAAAAGCGAACTGTTTATTTTTGCGAATAAATCAAGTGTTTTCCAACAAATCAGATTCAATGATTCGTTCTTAAAAGCAGTCAATTGTGTGGTTCCTTAATGAATTGGTACGGTTGAATAAATCATTTGAGCGAATTGAATGACTCTTTCTTAAAGACATTAATTTGTCGTCACCTACTGATTAAAAGCAACTTGCAGTAACAACATTTCTGGAATGACTGGAATTTGTGCAAAAAAAAAAAAAAAAAGTTAATAGAGCTTTTGTTCTCATGTCTGACTTGTAATCAGCAGTTTTACATTTTATTGTTGTGTCTAATTTGATTGTGTTATTCACAGTGTTTTATGTGAGATAGTAGTAGGTAATTTCCTCATCACTGCTAAGCCTTTATTAAAATTTTAATGTTGTGTTTCATCTTGGAGCAGGTTAAAGATTTAGTTTTTTAAATCCCTATAGGAAAATGACTGTAGCTTTTGGGCTCTCTTATACTTACAAAAAATATGAAATAAAAGTGGCACAGTAAGGCCTTGTTCGGTTTCATGAATATATGAAGTTTGTTAAGCTCGGGGGGAATCGGTCCATTAAGCTGTCAGAGCTGCTTTTAAAGGGTGATTTCCAGTTCAGATGGAAGTTTTAGCGGTTGACAGATTTGGTTTGTGCTTTGGCTTTTAGCTTTTGGGCTTTTAGTGGACTCGCTCATTTGAAAGTTGCTTTGGATAATGTGAATAGTGTCTTTAAAGACTAAATTTGTATTTATTTACTGTGTTTGTAGTCATGTATTAAGGCAAGTTTTCATTTGAACTAATTGTATACGTTCAATTTACGAAATCGTCATTTTCTTCTAAATACAAACCTTGTGTCTGATTTTCTTAAAAATAAATGGACATTAATAACAGATTTTAAGACATTGTTAAGATCTATTGTTAAAGTCTAGAGGAGATGCAATTCAGATTATGTAGTGTTTGATCGATATGGGTTTTTCAGTGTCTGATATAGATATATAAAGTGCTGTATTTGTGAATTGATGAAATGGCAAAAATCTTGGACTTAAACAAAAGCCTCAGTTGTTTTTTCATTTAATCTGATTGGCATTTAGAAGAAACAACTGATGTATTGAAGAGGTCTCAATTGTGGTTTTCTTTCTGATGAATGAATGTTGCATTTGGGATCTTTTTGGTGCTTGCAACTATTGCAGATGCTGTAATTCTGGCAAAATGTCATTGTCACGATCGACGTTATTTGTGCAGGAGAGAAATTAGCTCACTACTGATAATTAAGCAATCACATTAGCATAGAGGACTGACAGAAGAAGACTGTGTTGACTCACTTTGAGCTGATTTTTCTTTTTTTTGTATTATGACTTTCATTTGGGAGGCAATTTTACAAAATGTCAAGCACCTCTTTTCTGTCATTTCTGGCACATAATTATAAATCTCATTATGGTGATTTAAAGCAAAAAACATGCTTTTCCATACCTGTTTTTGTGAACATCACTGTTTTTCCTCAGCACTTTCACAAAATAGCACGGCCTCAAGTACCATATGAAGAGTTTGGTTCCAAAATGCCATAAATCCATTTTGATTAAAACCATATTACAAACATATTTTTGTTTCAAACTTTCACATAGCATCTTTAGGTTATAATAACATTAAAAATTCAAATCCTGATTTAGATTTTCAAAGATTTATTACAAAAACTGAATTCTTTTCCCAAAATGCAATAAATCCATCGCTTTGTTTTTCTTCTTCTTTTTTTTTTTGTACAAAATGCAATTAATCCATTGAATCAATATAAAAGTTATTTTTCATATTGCAACTGTTGAAAATACACAACAAAGTAAGTTGATTCACATATCCACATAAAATCCAATGCGATTCATCTGCCATTATGAAATGCCATTCCGTCAGTAATATTAAAATGACGCTCCATCTGAAAGCATTTAATGGAGATTTATACTAATTACAAAACCGGCTTTTCTGACGAGGTGTGCATGACAATCACATGCGATTTGTCATGCTGCCCTAATTTTTTGTTTGTTTGTTGTTCACAAAGTACAAATTAGTTAAGGAAAAACTAGATGCCGGGTGTATTCAAAGTACCGTCATCACCAGTACTGCAGTATCGCATTCTGCAGAGAAGGGAGACTGGCGTTTGTCGCCGTTTGGAAAAAAAAAAGGGAGAAAACAATAATATTAAAGGAATAGTTCACCCAAAATTAAAAATTTGCAGACAGTTTCCTCAATTTCAGGCCATCCAAGATGTCTATGAATTTGTTTCTTTATGTGAATAGATTAAACTTTGCATAACTTGTTATATCAATGGATGCTCTGCAGTGAATGGGTGCCGTCAGAATGAGAGTCCAAACAGCTGATAAAAATAATCCACAAGTAATCCCACCACTCCAGTCCTTCAGTTAGCATCTTGTATTTTTTTTGTAAGAATCAAATTCTTTAAGATGTATTCAACTCCTAACCATCGCTGTTCTTATTTCTCTACTGATTAAGTTGAGACGAGAAATCTGTTTGAAGTTAAACATGTCTTGACATATTTGTTTCTTACAAACAACTTTTCACTTCATGAGAATTTAATTGATGGACTGGAGTGTTGATGTTTTTATCAGCTGTTTGGACTCTCATTCTGATGGCACCCATTCACTGCAGAGCATCAATTGGCGAGCGAGTGCTGGAATGCTGCATTTCTCCAAATCTCCAAACGCAGATACTTTACATCTTTGATGATCTAAGGGTGAATGTCAACATTTCAGGTGAATGTTACTTTAATGCTTGGTCTCTATGGGCGCAAATTACCCAAACTCCACAGGAGCATGTCCGGGATGCTTTACTTACACCTACATTTAATAAACACAGACAGTTACTGATTCTATCTTCTATGCCTGTCATGCTGGATTTCCTTTTCCCCTTTAACATAGCCCAGGCTATCCTTTTATCACTAAACGCCATAAGACGTCTCGTTAGGTGATTGTGGCCTCGTCACACATGGCATAATGTGATTTGTGACCTGTAGCTAATGGCTGATGAAACAACGAGGGCCGATTCGGACAGGGACTGGCACTCTCACTCCATCCGCCCACTCGCTGGCCTTTCACCCACTCAGCACACTTATGTATCCACTTCTCCGCTCTGCTTTTCATGTGCTGGTCTCTCTCTATATCCTGCGGTTGGTTACTCAGACTGATTTCATCTCCTATGCCTCATGTTCTCTCACAAAGGTTCTCCTGTTTTATTTGATTCTGCCATTTTGCACGAAGCGGTTTGCTTAGTGCAGCATTCAAAATGGGTTGCATGAGCTCAATCTGATTCCTTTATACTTTCTGTAATGATTCTTACCCCTATTAATGGCTTGCCGTGTCAAACGCAGGAATATTAAACTAAAATAACCTTATAAAGGCCTTTAAATGATCAAGGTGGTCAAATCTTAAAAACATTAAAATCTTGTAAACTATTATATTGTTAGTAATATTTCAAGATGAATGCTTACTGGACTTGATTCATAATACTAATAATAAATATATATATTTTTAAATAGTCAGGCTTTTGAGGAACATTTATTTGTTCATCTCCAATCATCACTGCATTACATGTTTTGATAAAAATTATTTATTAATTATTTAAATATAATCTTACTATCTTACTAAGACATATTATTGGACATATGGACTGAAATGTATATTTCTGAATTATATATAATTATATAACAGTCTGTTATACATGTATAAAGGTCTTATTGAGGAATCTGAATTTCATACTTCTTGGTCATAAAAATATCTGCACCAGATTGCTTTTTTTTTTCTCAGTTTGAGCAAGTTATCAAAATGGATTTATGGCAATTTGGAACCAAACTCTTCATATACTATATGAAGTTTCAGAAAACAGAGTCGGGCCGAATACCTGAACAAACTTGTCTACAGCAAACACCGCGCCAGCTTAAAGGCCAAAGTATACTTCGGCCATCTGCATTACGTCATTTTCGTCATCAGGAGGGCACCCGCGCACCCTGTCCGTGTGCAGGCAATTTTTTGAGACCACACGGACTGCCGTGTAAAACAGTGTATGCGCGAGAAGAATGCTGAAAGAGGGCAAGTCAGTTGGTGGCATTGCGCATGTATCGAGCTCGTCCGTCCACACTAATTCACGATTGAGTTTACTTTGAAAGCTGTGTGGACGCGGCCTTAAGTCTGCCTACACTGGACGCGATAAAGCGAACATTAAAAACCATTTGGAATTTGTGTCAGCACGTCATAAATAGAACGCGGCAGCAGTTTCCTGTCGGAAATTTGTTGCGCCACATCATACCACTATCGTGAGGATATCACCAAATTCTCACGAGAATCTCTTCACACCCCTAATATATAAGGTTTGTTTGAGATGAGCAAATTCTGCGCAGAATCGATCACCGGTGATCACCGCAAGATGCATACCGGTTAGAAATGTGTCCGAGTTACGTACGCCTTGCTCTGATGTCATGCTGATGTGTGCCAAAAAACTTGGCTGTGTCAGATTGAGCAGTCGAGCGCAGTTGCTCTCCACCGACTGCGCTGACCAAAAGCACCATGGGAAAGGACTGACTGACGACACAGCTTCATGCTGATTGGTTCGGACAACCGTGACGCTGCGTTCTTATCTAAAATGTTTTTTTTTTTATCTGATTTCATGTGATTATGTATTTAAATTATGCATGCATATGTCCAAAAACTATGTCAGTGCAATCTCTGTGTGAGAAATGTAATTGTTGTAATATTTCTATTAAAAGAAATAAAATACATGTTTATAGTAAAGTAGAAATGGACGATAAATACACATTTCATATGGAATTAAATGGCATGCACTTTGAGTGTCTTGTTCGTATTCGTAATATTCATTTTAAAGCAACAGAACTGAAATTATATCAAGTTTGAGAGTGCTCCCCTCACTGCAGCCGCCTACTCGCCTACATTTCAGGCGAGGCAAGGCGCATCTCAAACGAGCCTATTGACATAAAGAAATGTATTTTTTACATAATATATACTCTCCTTCTTAATTATATACTGTATATATAAATGCAGTTACATGCATATATATATATATATATATGTTTATAGATTAAATATATTTATTAATATATTATATATATATATATACACGTAATAATTTTAGAATATATACTGTATGTGTTTGAATTTATATATACATAATAAATATATACAGTACACATACATATAAAATGTAAACAAAAACTTTTATTTTGGATGCAATTAATCACGATTTCCATTTCACAGCACTAATATATGTGTGTGTTTGTGTATATATAAATATAGATACATTTTTTCTTTTTCTTTTGTCAGACTTAACAGGATTAAATTACACTGCAAAACTTTGGGTAAAAGCATCTGCTACTTACAGTACTTCTCCATATAAGCTAAATAATAAAACATTTTAACCGTGTTTCTGTTCTTTATAGACATGGACACAAAGGACATGTCTCTCGGTAACTAAGTGCCATTTTAACCATTTATGACCCTGCAGGAGTACCACGCTCAGCTGGAGGAGATGCGTGTGTCTATTCGTCAGCTGGAGGAGAACCTGTCAGCCGCTCGCCGTCGCAGTGACCTGTACGAATCTGAGCTGAAAGAGTCTCGCCACACCAGTGAGGAGCTCAAGAGGAAGGCTGTGGAATACCAGCAGAAGATTCAGAAGGTTTGTTCACGTTCAGAGCGAGAAGTGTCCTGCTGATGCACGCTAGATTGGGATGACACCTGTCTTTGTTTTGATTCTGCAGGCCAAAGAACAAGGCAAAGCTGAGATGGAAGATCTTCTGACCAAATTGCAGAAGGTAATCACTGTTTCCATTCGCTGTTAAGAAGACCGACATATTTTGGTGCTAGACTTCCTAACGTGCTTAACCAACAATACTTCTATGGTAAAGGAGCCAAAACGCCATGCTAATCGGGCACTAACCAGTTTTTAAGTGCAATTGCTAATGCAGCTGTTTTTGTATTTAAGCTTCTTTATTTGTAAATGTCTCAGACCAATGCAGAGCAACAAGTGAAGATTGAAGAACTCCAGGAGAAGCTTGCCAAGGTACCGTGTGCATTTATTTAAAAATCAGCCCATGATTTGTTTATTTTGAATTCAGTAATATTATTGATTTAACTGCATTCATTGAACTGAACTGAGTTGATAATGGCTTTGCAACACCAGCACTGTTATTCAATTGAACTGAATCAACACTGACTTGAACTGAATAATAACATTGTTGTCTTTTGTAGAGCTGCTTTACTGCTTTTTCATTTGCATGAAGCTGCTTTGAAACTATCTGTATTGTGTAAAGCGCTACATAAATAAATGTGATTTGATTTATAATGGATCACACAGCAGTAGTTAGATTATAGTCCAAAATCAAAAAAATGTACCATTAGATTTATGGGATAAAACTTGGAGTATGGCGGCAAATCTATGCCATTATCAAGTGAGCGCACCACTGATGCTGGCGCGCGTGGTAAATCATTTCCGCGAGAGGAAAACAGATCTACATGCGAAGAAACTGGGCCTGCAAGCTCATTTCTAACCCTCGTGCGCATGACGTCATCTGCACGCAATTTAAGCACTCACGCGCTCAATCTTCTCTGTGTGTGTGTGTGTGTGTGTAATTACGAGTCTTTAAGAAGTCTATTAATAAGTATCTGAAAAAGATCTACTCTATGAACAATACATTAAATTACATTAAATAAAGACAAAATCAATAAGAAATAAATAAATAAAAGCTAATGAAACAATAGCTAACATATGGTCCCATGCCATGTCTCAAGTCAAGTAAATGAATCATTTTATAACAGGCATCCAATACTGACTTCCGGTAAAGGGGACTAACCAATGACATTTGAGATTACAACTAAAACAGAAAGCCCCGCCCCACGACTGACAAGAATAAAATCGTTTGCGTGAGCAGGTTAGAGAAGATCGAGCGCAGGAGTGTTTGAAATGAGCTTGAGGGCTCCTGTTTCTTCGCATGTAGATCTGTTTTCCTCTCGCAGAAATGATTTACCGCGCGCGACAGCATCAGTGGTGCGCTCGCTTATTAATGGCATAGATTTGCCGCCAAACTTGGAGCTGTAGTCACCAGAAATTCACAGTAAAATCTGCTTAAAATGTTATATATAATATAATATTTTATTTTATTTTATTTTATTTTATTTTTAAATTTAATTAATTCATTTTTTTTTTTTTTACGGTAAATAACATAAAACAAAGTACACAAAACACAGGTATTTGAGTGTTTTTACAAGAAAATACTGTTTTAGTTTTTCTACTTCAAATGTTTTGTTTAATTCATAAAAAATCGTGCAACAAAATTCTATTACTGCTTGCTCTGTAAATTATGAAAAATACTAATTTGTACTTTTAAAAATTAGAAAATATAAATTTGACTTTATTTCACTCCATAATTACGTACAATGCCTTGTGGAAACAATTTACAGTTTTCACTTACAAACCAATTAGCAGGTTTTTACTGTAGCAGTTTTAGTCTTTTTCTGCACATTTCTTACAGTGCCGTTTCCTTCTCTCTCAGGCCGTGAAGGCGAGTACAGAAGCCACTGAACTCCTGCAGAATGTCCGTCAGGCTAAAGAACGTCTGGAGCGAGATCTGGAGCGTCTGCAGACTAAAGAGGACTCCACCGACAGCCTGCGCAGACGCCTGCGAGAGACTGAGGTCATGCACTGCACTTATCTAAATGAATTACAGTGGCTATCTTTACAAATATCATAATTATGATTAGATCAGATTGGACTTCATTGTCATTACACAAATAATAAGCACGAGACAGTTCCTGTAACTCAAACAGTAGCTCCTGAAGTGATAAAATAATATATAGACATATCATATATAAATATAAACATTATAATTAACCCATTGTAATCCACTTTTGCTGACATTTAGCCTTAAGCTCAAAGCTGACTGGTTTATTGTTGATGATTATTGTTCTGATGTGATTTTCCATTTCAACAACTGCAGAAAATCCTAATTTTGTGACTTTGTGTTGTTGTCTTGTTTTCAAGCACACATATATAAATATTCTTTAATCAAGATGTATTTACTTTAAAAAAAATTAAAAAAACAACATCAGGTTTTTAGACTTGGTTTTTGAAAAATACAAGAAAAATATCTTACAATAGAGTAATAAAAATATTGTTTTCCCTTTTATTATCAAGTTTCAACATAAATTTATTTAGTTTTAATACATATACCGTAAAGCAAGACATCATACTGTGTCTTCAGTCATTTTGCATCTCAAGTAAATATATCTTGATTAAAGAATGTTCAGATGTTTCTACTGGGAAACAAGACACAAATACTAAATTAAATATTGGATAAAAAAAAACTGGATAAGAAATTGCGAAATTGTGTATTTAATATTTTAGTTTTCCCTTTGAATTAATTGTATTTTTCTTACCATTGGCAGATATTTTTTCTTGTTTAAAGCATGAATTCACTTAATTTTGATGCTTTTTAGGAGTAAATCTCTGGAGTAAATCTTTTTTGATTAAAAAATGTCTGGGGTAGTAAAAATATTCTTGTTTTTCCTTTCAGTTTCCTTTCAGTTTCTTAGCCCACTGGCATATTTTTTTCTTGTTTTAGTCATAAACATTCTTAATTTTGATACATATTTCAGAAAACAAGATATCTTAACCTACAGTATTTTGCTTCTTAAGTAAATATATCTTGATTTAATGTTCAAAAATGTATACTGGAAAACAGTGCTAAGTATGATAATCAGCTTTTGTGGTGTGTAGACCATGACAGTTCATCGTTTACAGTTTAGACACAGCATAATCTTAATTTTAAAATCTGATTTATTGATATAAATACTGTCCCAGGGGCTATTTCTACCTGATCTAACCCCTAAATTCAATTTATTGGTGAAATTCATTCAAACTGTGATGCTAAGTAATATTTTTGACTTTAAAATCAGTTAATTTAGATGTAATGTGAGTTGCCATGAGAACATGATTAAAATGTGTTTTTTTTATTTTTTTGGGATGGAGCAGGATGGCAAGAAAACCCTGGAGAACCAGGTGAAGAGGCTGGAGATGGTAGAGCGGAGAGAAACTAAACTCAAAGAAGACATTCAGACCAAGTCGCAGCAGATCCAACAGATGGCCGATAAAATCATGGTAAGCCTGAGCGCTGAACTCCTGCTGATTTACACATTCTGTATCTTAAACACACACACAAACAAACAGGTAAACACTGGAGCTGTCAATGAAATGCGACTGCTGCGCTCCAGAAACATCTTCTGGAGGTGTCACATGCACAGAGTAAAGCTACTTAAGACGCGTAACACCTCTTAGTCACGCGCGGTATACCTCCTCAAACCCTCACGCTTGCATTCAACACACATTCTCTGTTTTATTCCTTTTTCTTCGACCTGCTTAGCCTGGCAGTGTCAGAGCTTGGTTTTCTCAGCTCCCAGCATGCTCTCTGGCCCTGTCACAGCTCCAAAAGTGACAGATTGCAGTGGATCATCTCAGTCTTTGGCCACGATCATGAGTGTCACAATGACGATGTGTTTTTAGCTGGATGATTTCTACCGTCCATTATTGATTTTTATGAATTAGTCACGATTAACAAGTGCTTAAAAATGAAATGACACATTTCGAGTTCATCTGGAGACCAGAGTTGTTATCGGTAATTAATAATAAAACCATTAAATTTATGAAAGCTAGACTCAAAACAACAGTTTAGCTGTGCATTTATTGAATGAACACTGTGCTACGTCTGAATGATTGCACTGCATTTTATGTATCCTCACTTTCAACTTTTTAATGCATTTGAAATAATTTTTTTAATCATTTAATTTTCTTTCTGATTTCAATTACTTTTTCATTTAAAGCACTTTAAGTTACCGTTGTGTATGAAATGTGTTCAATACATAAACTTGCCTTGCCTATTAAAAATAGTTTTATTTAATTCAAATTAAGCAAAAAATAAAATTAAATAAAATATAAATACTGTGTGAAAAACTTCAACTTTAAAAGAGTTTTAAACTTTATATAAGTAAAGAGATAAATAAAAAATATTTTAAAATACAATAAGTATTACAAAAGCACATAGTAAAAATTATTAAAAGAAAAATTAGAATAAAAATTTAAAATACATTACTAAATAAAACACATTACTCATAACAAAAATAAGGAAAAACTAAACTATTTAAATAAACTATATGCAGTAAATAATAAGTAAATTTACAAGCTAATAACTTTTACTGTATTTGACAATAAACATTACGGTTTGTACTTCTAAAAATGATATATCTGACAGTTTTTTACTGTATATAATACATATAATGCAATAGTAAACCATTAAAAAATACAAAATAAATAATAATCTGTATATATATATGGTAGGGTAATTTGCAGCTAATTAACTGATTAACAGGTTAATTAAAACTATTAAAAACTTTTCATTAATTGATTTAAGGCTTAAATAAAATGTAAATATATGAAAAAATTGTAAAAAGTTGAAGTACTAAATTGCTAAAATTGAAATAAAAAAAATTAAAGCAAAATACAAATATTTAAAATATATTTTATATGAATGACAAAGGCACAAATTTATTTAAACTTGAACAAAAATGAAGATAAAACTGAAGATATGAAAACAAAAGCTAGTTCAAAATATTAATAAACACTAAAAATGTATATAAATAATACAAAAATATCACTGCTGGAGACCTGTGGGAAATATGTTATCAATTAAAACATGTACTACTGTTTTTCCTGAAATAAATGAGATTAAGTAGAAACTTTTACTGAAGTCCCAGACTTTTTAATTTTTCTTCTGGGACAATATACCCTGGAAATTTTTCCTCTGTTTTCTGTGTGCAGGAACTCGAAGAGAATGTGCGTGAAACACAAGCAACAGCACAGCGAATGGAAACACACCTGGAACAGAATGAAAAGCTTTACGAAGAAAAGATCAAGGTCGGGCCACACACACACACACACACACATTTCTGCTTGACAAATATCAATTATGTTCAACAGAGTGGTTTACCTCCATCATTAAGTTTACACAGGACCAATATACTTTAGTGCTCGTTATTAATTTTATAGCTACTGAATAAAAGATCCTGAGTCTGTGTTTATCTTTGGATTTATATGAAACCTTTAAAGGCCTAATTTTAAAGGTACTTACTGTTGGTTTGTCAGGTGTAATAACCCAGAGCTCGTGTTTTGTAGGTTTTAGAGACTCAAATGAAGGCTGAATTGGCTGAAAAGGAGCTGCTGGAGTCTAAGCAGAACACATACGAGGAGGAATCTTGCGAGCGAGGAAAAGTCATCAGCGACCAGGCAGCGGTAACATGTTATTTTGCTTTTTTCTGACAGACTATAATTTTTAATTGGGAAAAATTACATAGTGTGACCCTATTAATTAACACTGAGCTTTGTGCTGTTGTGCAAGACTATACATTCTAACATTTTTTTATTTTTTTATTTATTATTTTTGCATCACGGCGTGTTTCAATTCTTATTTTTGTAAAAAATCTGCAGTGAATTTGTGGATTTAAATAAAAAATCATTGTATTAAAATAATTGTTTTACTGTAGTGCCATAAAAATACTGTATTAAGGATAATCAAAGATAATAGAGTCAAAAAGCATGTTGAGACAATACCAACTAAAGTTTAACTATTGGACCCATTTTATAGATTTTGTTTAGTATAAAAAAAATTACATTAAATGAGTTATGAGAATTAATTCTACTAATAATTACAAGTTAATAATACAGATACTATTACATTTTTAATAATAATATTAATAATTCTGTGTTTGTCTGTGTGCCTATATATATATATATATATATATATATATATTAGTTCTGTCAAACAATTAATCGTGATGAATAAAAAATGTAAAAAAAAATAAAACAATTTGTTTACATAATCTGTGTGTTGTGCGTAGATTTTCTTATGTATAAATAAATACACACATACAGTATATATTTAGAAAATATTTACATATGTATATATGTATGTGTATGTTTGTGCGTGTGTAAATTAATAATTTTATTATTTACTTTTAGTAAGATTTTTGTGTTATGTTTGGTACTGTAGGAATGCTAGTATTGTTACTTCTGTCAGATTTGGTATAGACTACAGTATACTTGGTTGACTGTACTGATTCACCAGCATGACCAGCATTAACCAGCTGGCCTCATAAAGAAATCCAAGCTGTTCTGTTCATTATTAAACTAAGGTTCTGCTTTGAATTATAAAGTGTAATTTACTCATCAGTGATTCTGCTTCATGTAGACGATCAATGCCATGGAGTCAAAGATGACCAATCTGGAGCAGAGGATCGCTGAGCTGTCCGAGGCCAACAAACTGGCAGCCAACAGCAGCATTTACACACAGAAAAACATGTGAGTTTAAACACACAGACTCCAGCTGATTCAGTGATGGATGGAAATCAATTGCAGTTGCTACTCATAAGCAGCCTACAGTCAGACTAACACGTTATATTACTTGACTGAAGAGCTGTTTATTTGGATTATTTTTAGTAACACATTTAATTATTTATCGAATTTTAGTCTTTTATCACATTGCGGTTGCCTGTTGTTGTTATGTAAAAGCAATTAGCCATTCTGCTTCATGCTGTGCTGCATAATGTCATAAAATACACAGTTTGCATTGGATACGGTATTCTTTGGAAATACATTTTTTGCCTTAAAGCGTATATTAGTCACTTAAAATACTGTTGAAGTGCTAAAATGACTAAAACTTAAATAAAAAATAAATTAAAGCTAAATATAAATATAAAAAATACAAAGCACACTATAACTTAAACTAAGATGAAAACTGAAAATAAAAAGTTGCATCACTGCTTAAAAAAAAGAAGAAGAAACAAAACTATTTAAATAAACTATAATCAAGTGTGATATTGTGAAGGGGCCTTTTATTGTTTTTTATTATAAATGTTATCGTTATTAATATTGTTTAAAATAAACTAAAGAAATAAAGTAAAAAAAATTAAATAGATATAGATAAAATTAGTTTGTTTTCTTTTTTAAATAAAAAATATAATAAAACATAAATAAATCTGTATATACAAGATCTGTATATATTTTCTTACAGTGCAAGAGTCTTGTGGTTTATTGCTCTTGCTGAAAAGGCAATATTTTCACAGACATGCCGTTCATGAACTGTGGATATTTGGATATGAAATGTCTTTGGTGAACATAAAGGTTAATTTCAGGCTAATGTGCCATGATATTAGATTTTCAAGGTTTTACAATGTTAATAAACGATGACCTGGTGTATCTGAATTATACTCTTTAACAACTTTATATTATCCCTGCTCAAAAACAACAGTAGAATTTGTCACCAGTAGAATTTGTGGTTTAGATGTTGCTGCTGATTTTTCAATTTTTCTAGCTTAACCAGCCTGGGCTGCGTTTCCCAAAAGCAGCGTAAGCCTAAATTGATTGTAGCTCCATTGGTTTCAATGGGTCAACGATGTACTTAAGCTCACAATGCTTTTGGGAAACGCAGCCCTGGTTATTCGGCTTTTTCTATTCAAGTTTTTGACTAAACAATTTATTGTGATAGTCCACTTTAGACATTCTACCAGTAAGTAACTTTGCAACTACATGTCAACTAGCAGTCATTAGAGTATTAGTAGACTGTCTGACTAATATCTTCTAACACTTTATTTTGATGAGTCCACAACATACTACATACTGACTATCAAAAACTTTGCTAGTAAATGTCAACTTATTCTACTAACCCTAAACCTACCCTAACAGTCTAACCCTAACAGAGTTAGTAGACATGTAGTTGACAATTAATGAGAATTAGTTGACATGTAGTTAGTAGAATGTCTAAAGTTGGCTATTGAAATAAAGTGTATCTGTAATTTTCAGCAGGGTTTTTCTCCTTTAACTCTTTACATCTTGTTTGCAATCTTTAGGAAAGCCCAAGAGGAGATGATCTCTGAACTCAGGCAGCAGAAGTTTTATCTGGAATCTCAGGCTGGAAAACTGGAGGCCCAGAATGCAAAGCTGGAGGAGCATCTGGAGAAACTGACACAACAAGAGCAGACTAACAAGAGCAGAGTGCTGGAGCTGGAGACCAGATTGCGAGAGGTGAGTGACCTTGACCAAGACAAGACCGGATATGATGAGGATGATGAGACAGTTTGATGAATTTGAGGAGAAGAATCAGAAGGTTGAGAACGGTTTGTGCCGCTTCTTATTTTTGTGATAACAGTGATACATTTCTTCAAGTTTCTTTGGTGAAAAGAAAGTTCAAAAGAACTGCATTTATTTGGAATTGTCTGATTTTTAACATTAAAAATGTCTAAAAAAACGTGAAAACTGAACTGACCACAAACTTTTGAACATTTCTTCCATGTGGTCTTTTGACTAATGAGCCTGTGATTAATATGGTTATTACAGTATGTGCTCTAATCTGCTAAATATGACTGTTAAGGCATGAATATATTACATGTTGCAAACATTAACATCATGGATTTCTGTAAAGCTGCTTTGAAACTGTATTTTGTAAAATGCTGTACAGATACAATTCTGAATAATATCAACAGAAAGAAATGATTTAAATTATGCATAAAGACAATTAAATCTAAAACTATTATATATATATATATATATATTTTTTTTTTTTTTTTTTTTTTTTTCTCATCGTGGTATTATTTTTAATTTCTCATCATTGTAAAAAAAGTTAAATAGTAAATAATAAATAATTGTAATATTGCAACAGTTGTTTTACTGTGATCCCATAAATAAGACAGTAAAATGAGAATTTGCTGAGAATTTAAGGTTAAGGTTTTAAATTAGTCTTAGTCTCAGAAACACAACCACCACATCACATACAATTAAAAAACACAAACAATTAAAAAAGTGGGTGCAAACAATTTAAATTTTTTGCAGAAGGAATAAATAAATTCTTGAACCTTCAGGCTGAGTTGGAACAGTTTTGAAGCAATTGAGCATTATGTCACACTCACTATTGGATACTTTGCAGCTGTAAAAACATCACAATAATCTACAAATAATCCACAGTCCAGTCCAGCAATTAACGTCTTGTGAAGCCACAAGCTGCATGTTTGTATGAAACGAATCCATCATGAATGCATTTTAACTTAAAACCATCACTTCTGGCCAAAATACCATAATCTATAATAACACTTCCTCCAGTCTGTCTCTTGCTGTCAAAATCTAAATTTGTTTAGAATAAGTCTGCTTTGGCCTGTAAACAGTTCTTGATCTGTGTAGATTTCAGCCCTGATTCAGACCAGACAACTTTTTCACTGGAGGAGACAGTATTATGGATAGAGTGCTTGCATTTTAGCAGGAAGCGATGGCTTAAATGTCTTGATGATGGATCCGTTTCTTACAAACACACAGCTTTTGGCTTCACAAGGCATTAACTGATGCGCTGGAGTGGTGTTTATCACCCGGTAACTCTGGTCCTGCTGTGTGTTCCTCTACAGATCGGTCTGGAGCACGAGGAGCAGAAGCTGGAGATCAAGAGGCAGGTGTCGGAGCTCACGCTGTCCCTGCAGGAGAGAGAAGCTCAGATCAGCAGCCTGCAGGCGGCCCGCCATGCTCTGGAGAGCCAGCTTCAGCAGGCCAAGACCGAGCTGGAGGAGACCACCGCCGAGGCTGAGGAGGAGATCACCGTCCTCCGGGTGAGAGAATACATTGTGATGAATCACCCTGAAGTCACCATGATCCATCTCTTTCCTTTCCCTCATCATTTAGAAGGTGATAGTTTGGTGATAGCCTTCAGATTATTTTCTGCTATATGAACATATTATATATCAAATTAAAGAACAAGGCCTCTGCTTTTGAACCCCAAAAAAAAAAATCTTAATGTGTTCATTTTATCATCACTTGAACGCAAATAGGTTTTATCAGAAATACAACATTTTTGAAAAAGTACTGCATTTTCAAGCAAAATACATTCAGATATCATATTATTTCACCTGTAAATATTTATATGAATAAACGAAATTGCATTCAGTAAACAGGACACACACACAGACGTTTAATATAACAATATAGCTGATACTAAATGAAATATAAATATTAAACCTAACTCTATATATCAAATAATAAATAATATGATATTTAAATGCTTAGTTTGATGATCAAAACATATAATGCAATGCAATACATTACAATGATGACTGAGTGATGAACAAATAAACGTTTCTTAAAACACTGATGATCATATTTAATACAAAAACCTGATTTTTTGGATGATGATGTCTGGATAATAAAGTGAAACTAAGCTGCATTAAGCATAAGCAGGTGAATGTTTGTATAATTACTAGTGCTAAAATAATATATGAATGTGTACTGTGTATCATTATTATGTATATATAAATATACATACATACATCTATATATTTCAGAAAAATATATGTTTATATATTAAATACATTTATATACAAATATACACATTTTAAAATATATATTGTATGTGTGTGTATTTATTTATATATATATATATATATATATATATACATACATAAAAAATAATAAATATACACATTACACATGCATATATTATGAACAAACTTTTATTTTAGATGCGATTAATCGTTAGACAGCACTAACAGTTATACTTATTTTTATAATTATGTTTTATTTGATAAAGTTTTACTTTAATAAAAAAGTAGATTGAGTTTAACAGGTTTTTGAGCCAAGTTTTGATGATTTAAAGACCTTTGAAATTTCTGTATCAGATATAATGCAGTAGTTTTGTAAGAAACTTAAGCAAAAAGCAGCTCGACTCGAGTGTATCTAAGAAGTTTATATCTTGGCAAGCTAAAGTTTCAAAGCAGCTTGTGAAGGATCAGCAGTCGATATAATCCCTATCATTTCACAGACTCCACGCATCTCCTTTATATCGTTCGGCCGTAACGAGTAATCATGTGGCCAATCTCTCAGTGGACCATTGTGTTCCTCTTCTTCACAGTGCTGTAAACATCTTCCCACGCTCTTCTGCACTGCTCCGTTTCAATGCATCGATGACACGGTTTTATCCACTCTCATGCATGACATCACACCCGTCATGACACTCGAGTTCATTTCACAGCGCCGCTGCTCTCCGCTCAAATGCACTTTACTGCAGAACTCCACGTAGCACTCCGGCAGAGTGAGTACTTCTTGCAAACATGGCAATTTTCTCTCTCATTTCGTGTCTCTTTTTTCTTTTTAAGGCCCATCGGGATGAAATCCAACGCAAGTTTGATGCCCTGCGAGACAGCTGTGCGGTATGCAAATCAGCTTTTCTCTGTTTTTGACTCATCACTTGTGACCCACACCAGTCCTACCTGTACTGATAGAAAGCGTGGATGGTGCAGCTTCAATAAGCAGTATCTGAGTCAGAAATAAATCCATAAATATAACTTTCTTTCCTCCAAATATCACAATTTTAGGTTAATTTAATTTATATAAACGTACACTAATGTTTAGGGCTGGTAAGGTTTTTAAAATATTATTGAAAACAGTTGTTTTATGTTAACCATTTGATCCAAAATACAGTAAAATACTGTAATAATGTGAAATGTTTTTACAATTTAAAATAAGTGTGTTTTATTTAAAAATATATTAAAATGTAATTTATTCCTGTGATAGAAAGCTGAATTTTTAGCATCATTACTCCAGTCTTGAATGTCACATGATCCTTTAGAAATCATTCTAATATGCTGCTGAAAAACATTTAATATTATTATCAATGTTGAAAACAGTTGTGCTGCTTTGTATTTTTGTTAAAACTAATTTTTTTTTTGTTTGCGTTTTTTTTTTATTTTTGTTTTAAATAATTTATGTGAAATAGAAATATTTTGTAACAGTCCCTGAAGTTTAAAATGTAAAGTGTGTCTTTTGAATCAATGACTAGATCTGTATAATTTTAATCAAGCTTTTTTCAGTTGATTTAAATAGCCCAGCAGGGAGACAACTAATTTCTTAATTAAAAAGGAGCTCATAAAAATGGCATGTACTCTGACATTTACAAAAGAATTAGAAAAGTATTATTTAAAATACTTTCAGATGAAGAATAGCATGTCACACTGCTGTTGCAGTTTAATAAATCATGTCATGCAACCAAGATATAAAAAAATATAATAGTGCTGTCAAACGATTAATCCCGATTAATCGCATCCAAAATAATAGTTTTTGTTTACATAATGTATGTATATACACTGTGTATATTTATTATGTGTATAATTTCAAACATACATGTATGTATTTCAGAAACATTTTTTATGTTTATATATTATATATATATATGCAAACAAAAACTTTTATTATGGATGCAGTTAATCATGGTTATAATCGTTTGACAGCACTAAATATATATATATATATATATTTTTTTTTTTTTTTTCTATTTTTTTTTTTTGCATTTGAATTTTTGCAAATATTCTGTGTAAAAATAACCAAAAAGTGTCTAAAGAAATTATGATTTTTGAAGGATCATGTGACATTGAATACTGGAGTAACAATGCTGAAAACTCAGCTTGGATCACTGAAAATAGTTATTTCAAATTACTGTTTGCTTGACCTTTGTGAGCAGAAGACACACACATATATATATTTATATACACACACACACACACATACATTTTTGTTAGTGGAAAGTAACCGTCCACCATTTTATTATCAAATGCATCTGTTTTCAAACATCCTGAAAGTTGTTCCTCCAGCAGTCATTGCTTTGGGGAACGGTTGCATTTTGAAGTGCTATTGTTTGCGTTGCCCCTGGAGTGTGTTTCATTATTATCAAGCACAGAGCATCTCTGCCCTACTTTCACTGTCCACCCACACTCAAGCTGTTTGAGCGTCTCCACCGATGCAATATTCTCACCCGGCCCCAGCGCTGTTTTTAGACGCCCATCTTCTCCACCGCGCCGAGGAGTTATATTACATTTTTCCTTCATCATACTCCTTTGCAATCATAACTGGAGCTCAGATGAACGTATAAACTTGAACATGAGAATCTGATTGTCTTATTAAAATGAAAACATATGGACTTGTTTTTGTATGTAATATTACAATTGCTCACACTTTCGGTGAAGGGCTTGTGTGAGTGCTAGTAATAGTTATTCCCAGCTTTAAAGTGTCTGTCAGTCTCGGTGAGTTTTGCTGATGGTATGAGTACAGACTGACAGACAGACAGGAGTGCAGTGTTTGCTCTTCGATCTGTCTTTGGTAAGCTCTTATAATCCCAGCCCCTGGTGACGGCTTCTTTCCACCAAACACGCTTTGATCTTCTCCATTTTTGAGCTGTTTTGTGTATAGTAAGGCTATAAAATAACATTGTATTCCTTTGCACTTTTATTTGACTAATTACATGCATATTAAATGCCTGAGCAACACTAAAAACAATGATAGGGTGTCATGCTAAGATGCTTTTTTCTTGATTATAGAAGACATAAATCTTATTCTGAATATACCTAATATTTTTGTATTTTTATCTGAATATCAAAATTTGTGAGATTTTGTAATTTTAACCAGTTTTGAGATTAATATTTTGCTAGAAAATAGAAAATACGTATATAGAAAATATATAAAATAATTTCAACTTCAACATTGTATAATGCATAACACTGCGTTAAGCCAATGTTTATCATTACTTAAACTAATGAGACAGACATACAGTCAAATCACAATTTTTAGACTACATTAGGAACACAGCTGAACAACAGAACTAGAACAGAAGACATGTGCAGGGTTGTAACACAACACAACGTACGTACATACATACGTATTTTGAACGATCGCTAGAAAAACCAATCATCAATTATTAATACAGGTAGAAGTTCAGAGAAGCAAGCCGGTCCAAATAAACTGGGCACTGATCAATCTTTTAAGACCAAGCGTTTGGTGAATCCCGCCTTGTACTCCCCAAGATTGGAAAAGCAGTCATCAGTAAAATGAAGATTGTAATTGTACTGCTGAGGTGTTGTTGAAAAAATGAATGTTAACCACTCATTCTTTGTAGATTCATCTTTCGGAAGGGCATATAAAACAAATGTACAGCACAGGATACAGCGTGTTCCTGACATGATGTAATCTACGTGAAAATTGAACTGTTTGTGGGCGGGCAAGTTGTTCGCGACGTAGAACGTGGGCAGACATTATGCAAATATGTTACTTAGTGACGTGTAGCCGTAACAGAAAAAGATTTGAATTGCTGACGACTCGTTTAGGGGAATGTGAGCCGACTCTTTTTTTTGATAGACAAAAACTAGATTTTAACTTTGCAGATAGTTTATGTTCACATACAGCTACATGACACACTGCATGAAAGATCATATTTAAAAAAGGCACTTTAAAAGTAATGCATACAATAAAAGTTAGTGAGGTATGGTGGCTTTGAATAATTTTACATTTAAAAATTGTCAAAAAAAAATGATGGAATGGTTGATTAATGAAAATGTAAAAATATGAATATATAATTTTATACTAATATAAAATAATTATACTAATATAACAAATTATACATTCTGCAGAAGTTATTACATTTTAATAATTTTTCAAAAAAGTAGAATAGTTGATTTATACTTAATTTACTTAATTATACTTTATAATATAATATCATATATTATATAATAGTATTAAAAAAAGGCATATTTATGTTCTATAAAAGAAGTAAGACGGCCTCTTTGAACATTTTACAGTTTTGTGTTATGAGAACTATTTATTTTGTTAATGCAGTCATCTTCATCCTGCACATGCTTAACTTACAACTAAGTACACTGCAATTTAAAAGTGCACAATGGTGTCTTCCCTCGTCTTACCCTACTAAATCTATCAGATTTCTGCATGAACAATAACAAAAAATCTAGCAACCAAGCATAACACCCTAGCAACTACACGGACCCAGAAGGCAGCAAACAGATGCATTTTTGAATTTAATCAGTGGAAGATGATAAAAAGCAAGTGAACCAGTGTTTTCTGGTCAGTAGTTAAAGTGGGTCAGTGTGTGTGATCGAGGCGCTGTGCCTTTAACAGTAATGACAATAATAATGAGCGCAGAAACCTCCTCCGCACCAGAGGAGTGCTTGGCACAACACTCTTGACCAGCGCCGCAATTTCAAGCAAACCTGCATCTCTTCTGCTTGTCAGATGGAGGCTTTGGCAATGTGTGAAGAAACCAGAAAACGCTTCTAAAAAAGGTTTTAGTCAAAGACAGATTTCTGTTGAAGTTCAAAGTACACTACCAGTAAAAGTTTTGGAACAGTAAGATTTTTGAAAAATGTTGAATAAATTAAAATTACTGTTTTCTATTTAAATATATTTTAATGTGCAATTTATTCCTGTGATTTCAACGCTAAATTTTTAGAACTTTTGCCAGCATTACTTCAGTTACATAATCCATCATTTTTTCAGGTTTCTTTGATGAATAGAAAATTCTGAAGAACAGCATTTATCTAAAAACGTAAATTTTTGTGACATTATAAATGTCTTTATCATCACTTTTGATGAATTTATAGCATCTTTACTAGATAATCCCCCACCCCCCCAGAAAAAAAAAATACATAAAACTTACACAGACTCTAGCTTTTGAATGGTAATAGTGTAAAATGTTTTTTTTTATTTCAGATAAATGTCATGTTTGGATCTTTCTATTCATCATCATTCTTTTTGTATATAGTAAGGCTATAAAATAGCATTGTATTCCTTTGCACTTTTATTTGACTAATTACATGCATATTAAATGCCTGAGCAACACTAAAAACAAGGGTTAGGGGTTAATATTTTGCTAGAATAGCAAATAGAAAATACGTATATAGATATATAAAATAATTATATTATGTTGAATATCAAAGGCGTGTGTGTCTGTTTACTAATGTGGGCACATTAATGCTTTATGGAGTGCAAAATATTGTTTGATTTTTAATGAAAATATTGGCATCTTGTGTTATTTTTTTATTAAAAAATTTCTGTAATTTATTGGGTTTTTCATTTTTAGACATCCATATATGATAACTGAGTAAAAACATTCTATTTGAAATAACAGTGTTGCTGTTATGGAATATTTTTACTTAAATATGAGAAATTAATAGTAATATTAAAACATAAAATAAAAAATATACAGACTCCAGCTTTTGAATAGTATAGTGTATAATGTTACAAGAGCTTTTTATTTCAGATAAATGCTCATCTTTAGATCTTTCTATTGATCATAGCATCCTGAAAATAATTTTCTCAGCTGTTTTAAATATTGATAATAATAATAATAATAATAAACTGTTTCTTGAACAGCAAATAATCATATTAAAATGATTTCTGATGGATCATGTAACACTGAAGACTGGAGTAATGATGATGAAAATTCAGATTTGAGCTCAGAAATAAATGACACTTTACAGTATATTCACCTAAAAAACAGTTATTTCTAATGTATTAATAATTCACAGTATTACTGTATTTAATGTATTTTTGCAGGCTTGGTGAACATTAAAACTTGTGCCTGGTGTAGCTCTGCATCTTGCTTTGACTGATGTTAAAGTCTTTAAGAACATTTCTGGCGCTCGACAGGATTAAATACACAGCAGGGGCTTTTAAGGACAGCACATGTCTAGAGCAAAGCATCAGGACTGTTTAATAGGAAAACAGTAAATTCATACAGGTTTGAGTCGTGGCTTAGATGGTTGGGATGTTTTTAGCAAGAATATTGAACTTTTAACTTATTCTGGCTTTAAACCGCCTGTTTGTGGTGTAATAATGTCATGCATAATTGTCACAGTTTCTTTTGTTTTGAAAGTAATATTGTAAAATATTACTGCAAAATCAAATAGCTGATATGTATTGTAATATATTTTAAAATGTCATTTATTCCTTTGACACAAAGTTGAATTTTTGCCATCGTTATTCCAGTCTTCAGTGTCACATGATCCTTCAGAAATCATTCTGATATACTTACATACTATTATGCTAATATTTAATATTATTTTCTGCTTAAGAAACATCTCTGATTATAAATTCTGAAAACAATCTTTTGTAACACTATACAGGTCTTTACTGTCACTTTTGATGAATTTAATACATTTAAGACATAATACATTTTATTTACATTAAAAGTTAGTCATGATTTTTAATATATAATAGACCTGCAAATAACTATTTTTAAATGACCAGGTATTTATGGGTTTCTGTGACACTTACCTGTATGGTATAACTTTAACTCAATCGGCAAACATTTCATTTTCTATTATTTTTCCAGTTTGGTAATTACTGTACGTTTATTTTAATTATAATTTCATATTTTTTATAGAGATTGACAAAGAACAATGTTTAACAGATTCAATTAGTAGACAAGTATAACTTTTTTAAGTTTAAAATGTAATTATGCCTAGGTTTTATTTCAAATATAAGTCACTTTTGATTAATGTAATACATCTTTTTTTATGTACATTATAAACTATTTAATGAAAATACATCTAAATAAAAATATATTTTAAAATTAACAAATATTTCTTACAATGTTATAACAGCAATTCTATTATTTTTCAAGTTTGACTGGACAAATATTTTGTATATCATAATTTTGATAGAGGATACATTTACGAAATAATAACGTTAAGTTTTTTATTAATTAGTTGTCAGTTTTTTATCAGTTATTTTTTTTTTTTCAATTTGCTTTTTTAAATAAATTGGAAATTTTTTTTACATGCTTTTGTTTCTATTGTTCCTGAGCATAATATGACACAGAAAATGCACATAAACATTTAAAAATATTACATGTGTAGTTAGAATTTTTTTTTTTTTTCGCCAATGTTAAAATACTTTCTCTTATCCAAATATAGTAGATTGACTTTTTTGAAGTACTCTTTCATAATGTTTGTTGCTCCTGTCTCAGGTGATCACGGATCTGGAGGAGCAGCTGACTCAGCTGACGCAGGAGAATGCCGAGCTGAACCGACAGAACTTCTACCTGTCCAAGCAGCTGGACGAGGCCACGGACGAGAACGAGGAGAGACTGCAGCTCAAGCAGGACGTGGAGCGCCTGAGGCGTGAGGTGGCTGACCGAGAGATGCACCTCAACAACCAGAAACAGGTAGAGTCCATTCACACACACGCGTTTGTTTTGCCATATTTGTGAGGACTTTGATAGACTTCTGTTGTTTTTATACTGACCTAACAATGTTTTTTATCGCCCTACACCAACCCTACCCTTAAACCTACCCATCACACAAACCTTTTTGCATTTTGGCACCAACCAAATGTCCTCACAAAGTCCAAAATGTCAGGTTTTACTATCCTTGTGGGGACATTTGGTGCTCACAACTATAGCAACACAAACACACACACAGATGCACACACACAGACGCAGCGGGAGAGAGATGTGGGCTGAATTTTGGAGCCCACCGCAGGTGATAAGCGCCGCTTAAACAGATGCTGCTCGCTCTGAGAAGATGTTTAGCTGTCATTAGCTTCTCCAAAACGAGCGTAATGTAAGAATTTAACACATTAGGGGGCTAAAAGGTGTTCTGTAAATCATACTTGGAATTTAAGAGCTCAAAAGATTCTTTCCAGTCCAAAATGATTATTTATTGAAAATAAACTACAAAAGTGAAGCATTCCAATTGCTTTTTTTTTTTCTTTTTTATTTCAGTTATTCTGGTGTTTAGTAATAGTAATGTACTTTAAATAATAATTTGTGAGCCTGGAGCACAAAACCAGTCTTAAGTCGCTGGGTATATTTCTAGCAATAGCCAAAAATACATTGTATGGGTCAAAATTATAGCTTTTTCTTTTATGCCAAAAATCATTAGGATACTAAGTAAGGATCATGTTCCATGAGAATATTTTGTAAATTTACTACGTAAATATATTAAAACCTGTTTTTTGATCAGTTATATGCATTGCTAAGGACTTCATTTGGACAACTTTAAATGTGATTTTTCTCAAAATTTAGAGGTTTTTGCAACCTCAGATTCTAGATTTTCACATATTGTCTAACAAAACATACATCAATGGAAAGATTATTTACTCAGCTTTCAGATGACGCATAAATCTCAAGTTTGAAAAATTGACCGTTATGACTGGTTTTGTGGTCCAGGGTCACATTTAGTAATAGTATGACATGTAATGACATGTAAACTTTGTAAACAGTTTTGAGATTTTTTTTAAATAAATTTTTCTTCTAAATAACCAGAGTAAAGATATTTAGCCAAAGGAAATAGATCAAAAGGGACAGCAAATTTTTATTCATTTATAAAAATTTACATTTCAAATAAATTAAAGTATCTTTTAAATTTATTCAGAGTATATTTAAATAAAATCTAACTTATCAAAAGTTAAACTCGTCTATTAAACATTGTAACTGCTAAACATCTCTTTCATGAGTTCGAACTTACTGGTAATTAATAAAAGGCGAAGCCGAGTTTGGCGTGCTGTCCGTGGAGAGGACTCAGGGTTCGGCGGGCTCCCGAGCCCTAGGGTTATCAACCGTACTGGGATCGGGAAGTGTGAGGCTCGCTGCCCGGCCCGAACCCTGTGTGGAATGTGGAAATTAAAATATTAGGAAATAAAACATTCAAAAAAGCATGGCAACTAAATGTTATAAAATAATGTAAATAAAATTTCAGTTAAAGCAAAAAGTCACAATGACATTGTATAATGTTACTAAGGATTTTTCTTAACTGATAATAATCAATAATGTTTCTCGAGCAGCAAATCAGCATATTAAAATGACTTCTGAAAGATCATGTGACACTGAAGACTGGAGTAATGATGCTGAAAATACAGCTTTGATCACAGGAATAAATTACACTTTTACACACATGTTACAACATAAAATACTACTGTTTGTACTGCATTTCTGATCAAATAAGCCTTAGACCTCTCTCAAAAACATTAACAAATATTACCAACCCCAAACCTTTGGTCTGTCATATATACGATGGTTACATAATTATTTATTTCTTGATCTGATGGCTTAAAATGTATGGAAATTTGCATCATATTTGCAGTTTAGTTTCTGTATCTCTCCTGCAGAAGACATTTATGTAATCTAGTGTAATAGGTTTTCTTAATTTTTAAAGTTTTTGCGGTTTGAAAAGTGATGACACAACACATGAACAGCAAATCACAGCTGTCCTCCTCGGTGCCAAAACAAAG
>JAUMHE010000318.1:451878-469208 GCA_032359235.1 Enteromius mattozi
GTTTTTGCGGTTTGAAAAGTGATGACACAACACATGAACAGCAAATCACAGCTGTCCTCCTCGGTGCCAAAACAAAGCTGTTTAATAAGCTGGATGCTCGCAGCTTCCATTGTTTTGCCCGATGATGCCACAGCGAGCTGTGTGTGTGCATGTGTGTGAGGTGATGTAGGCGCGTGGGACGTGTGTGTAGGTGTGCAGTCCTCGCTGTTGTATAACAGTAGCGGATGGTAATCATAGACGCTGGTAGGAGGCAGAGATGTGTCATATTCTCCCCTCTGCCCTGCCAGCGTTGGACTTCACAGGGGCAAAAGCACGCCGGCTATATTTGGAGGCTCTCTCTCTCTCCTTCTGTGTCTTTCTTAAATGTGGTAATATCCAGTCCTGCCTGAGATGCACTTCCGAGCACATCTGCCTGATTCAAGACACTCTCGATCCCCCCGACGGCTCTCGGAGGATCAATTCCGATTGGCAGCGACTCTGAAATCCGGACCTGCTAATGAAAGTCAAAAAGAAAAAAATCTGCAGCTTCCTTTCCACATCTATCAGCATAATTTCACCGTTATATCCTGCAGTTCCTTAGATGCCTTCTGTTGGTTTGCAGCAGATTGAATAAGTTATCACTGATCTATTTCTTTTTATCAAGGTTCCTGCCGTCATAGAGATACGGAAATATCTGGCCTTTTTAAAATAGTAATTTTTAGACCTGGAAAAATTGTTAAAAATGATTTTAAATGAAATAAGAATGTAATGTATAAAAATGTAGAAAACTTTATATTATTTACAAAATTTTATGATGACAGTAAATGTGAAAAAGATTATAATGATTTAATTTTAAATTCAAATTTAGTTAATTAATGTAATTAATTTTTTTAAGAAATACAATTTTACTTGAATAAAATATTCAAATGAAATTTATTTAATTTATGAAAACTTCTGTTTATATAAATTTCCAGAAAAATCTTGGACATTTAAAATCTTTAAAATAAAATGGTCATTTATATATGTAAATAAATGTAGATTAAATAGTAAACATTTATTAAAGTATAAATGAAGGTATTAATTAATTAAAGTTTATTATCATTTATTTAAGTTAAATAACAAAATCATAAAAAAGAAAATGTCTAATAAAAATGAATGCAAATGAAATTACAGTTGTTTGCAATTTATTTAAATACAGCTTATTTAGAAATATCAGGGCTTGGAAAAGTCTTTTTATTAAATTAATTTAAATTAATAAAATCTTTCCTATCAAACGGAAACTTCTGTAATGAATATAAATGTAAATTAAACTCAATATTTTCCAAATTAAATTATAATTTAATTAAAGTATAAATTAATCAGAGTTTATTTAAAATTCATTTAAGTTAAACAATAAAATCCTAAAAAATTAAACTTCTCTAATAAAAATTAATTAAAAAAAAAATAATAATATATGTATATATATATATATATATATAAATGTATTAAAAAATGTATAAACTAGTAAAATGTGCTCATCTACTAATCTCTAAACATTTTATCTGCAAGACGGTGCTATTTGTGAATGTGTTCTCTCTGAAAATAGGAATGACTGTATCATGATTATGTATGTTTATATGCTACAAAAGTGTGAAAGCATAGAAATAACTCATCTGCTTGTGTGTGTAGAACATCGAGACGCTGAAGACCACATGTACGATGCTGGAGGAGCAGGTGCTGGAGCTGGAGACGCTAAACGATGAGCTGCTAGAGAAGGAGAGACAGTGGGAGAACTGGAGATCTGCCCTGGACGAGGAGAAGAACCAGGCCGAGCGCCGAGCCAGAGACATACAGAGACAACTGGACAACGAGAAACAGACCAGGTACAGAAACACACACACAGAGAGAGAGCTGGACGACTTCTGGACACTGTTAGTGCATGACACAGACTCCTACATAATGAACTGTGAGTCTGAGTCTGGATAACATTTCAGTTTAGTGGGTTTATTATGATGACAAAGTCAAGTCATCTTCGTTTTTATAGTGCTTTATACTATATAGATTGTTTCAAAGCAACTTCACAGTGATAAACTAGAAAATAGTGATTCAGTGACGCAAAAAACATTTAATTCAGATGTAAATCAGCTCTAACCTAGCTTTATTCAATGAAAACCGTGAAGTGAGATTTAATGTATATGAAACATTTCCAAACATTGCATTTGAAAATTCATTTAAAAGTGATGTTTTATAATATATAAAATGGATGCAAATGTCAATAATAATATAAAATAAAGTTATAAATAATTTCAGAATAAAAAAAAATATCAGATAATAATAATATTTCATTACATATGTTTAGGATATAAAAATGCATATAGCCTTACTCCAGAAAAATGTTTCCATTGTATATTTACATGATGCATCATTTAGAGAGTCAAAAAAATAAATAAAAAAGAAATAAATAAAAGATTAAATAAATGAATAAATACTTAAATACATGTCAAAGGGCTTTATACAGTGAAAACTGCATACTTTGATAAAAAACATAATATTAATAATACAAATGTTGATATGAATGCAAATATAAAGATTTGTATATAGCCTCCAAAAAAGAATTCTGCTGTGATATGTTTCTGTATAACTGTTGGAAATCATCAGTGTACAAAGTAAACGGGAAAGTGATAAAAGTTTGTTAAAGCAGTTTATTTTTTAATGTCCACAGGGCCACAAGTGCCCATAGTTATATAAGAGTTACATAATGAACGTTAAGTATAGAGATAGAAACACTGAGTAAGAGACATACTGCTCCAACACTTCATTTTTCTGTAACACACTCTCTCTCTGTCTCTCGGTCTCCAGACTCCGTGCAGAGCAGCGCAATTCTGAGTCTCGTCAGACTGTTGAGCTGGCGGTCAAAGAGCACAAAGCTGAAATCCTGGTACTGCAGCAGGCCCTGAAAGACCAGAAACTCAAAGCTGAGGGTCTTTCTGATACTGTAAGTGTGTCGCTGTGAATAAAACATCTGCTTAATGACAACAGCAATACTTACTCTGTATCAGAACTTTTCCATTTACCCTCTTGAATTGATTTCCAGGGACAATTTACCTTTATAAGGGACGTTGTTATATGACATTATTAATTGTATCTATGTTGTCAACCCTCTGGTGCTGTCTGGTCATTTTGTATTTTTTTTACATTTTTGGTATGGAGTGGTACAAAACTTGATAACAGTTGTGAACACACACACACACACACACACACACATAAAACAAAATAACACAGACATGATTTGAAATAGTTAAATGTTCCTGAAAAGACTCCAAACTCTTAACTTAATGTCAACCTTATATGTGAAACACAGCTTGTTTAAATTTATGCATTCTTAATGTTTTGGAAAATATACATTAATATAAAATTTAGAAATAGTATGTTTCTGTATTTTTCATAATAATCCTAAACTTCGGTAACTTTTTAAATAACATTTTTTTTCACTTCAGCAAAAAATCTGCCATTTAAAAAGAGGCCAGACTTCAGTCTGTGCTACAGAGCATTCAAGATTTACGTTTAAGTTGGAAATTTCAGTTTCATTTCTATGCTTAAAAATGTGAACAGGCAAATAAATTGATTATAACAATATATTATAAATATAATTTAGTGCTACAAAATCACCAGAAAAAATATCAAATATAAAACAAAAAATTAAATATATATATATATATATATATATATAAAAGAATGTATATATGTATGTATATATATCAAACTAAAATATAACATACATTTTGTTGAAAAAGAAAATCAGGGATTTTTGTTCACCACACGAGCAGCACTAGAGGGTTAAATTTAACTTAAATTTAACTTAATTACTTAAATTAATCTGAATATACCAATAACAAAAAACTGATAAAAGTTATAATGTAAATATAAATAAAAGCTGAATTATTATTGCTGATATAATAATTATACTAAATAAATATATAATAAAAAATTATATAATTATATATGATTATATAATAATAAATATTAACTGAATTAATATTGAAATAATTATTATTAATGTAGATTAATTAAATATTTATAAAAACAATTTAGCGTTTGGCGAATATGTCATATTCTGGTGTGTTCTCTACACAGACAAATACAATGTTCCATAACATTACGCAATGTTATAATCACTAAAGCTGTTTATTACATTATATCTAAGGTTGTTGTTTATGCCCTATTTTTTTCCTATGCCTCCATTAATTTCCCACCATGCTCTATATTTATCAGCTGAGCGATCTGGAGAAGAAACACGCCATGCTGGAGATGAACGCACGCAGCCTGCAGCAGAAGCTGGAGACGGAGCGAGAGCTCAAACAGAGGCTCATGGATGAGGTGCTGCACTTTATTAGCTCTTACTGTACCACATAAACTAAATAATCAAGCTGAAATCATCGCGTGTGTAATCGTGCACCTTACCATAACCTGTGTGTCTTTTTCTCTCAGCAAGCAAAACTGCAGCAGCAGCTGGACATGCAGAAGAGCCACATCTTCAGGCTGACTCAAGGACTTCAGGACGCACTGGACCAGACGGACCTTCTGAAGACCGAGCGGACAGACCTGGAGTACCAGCTGGAGAACATACAGGTGCTCACTTACACGTGGACCCATACTTCAGGAGAGTGGCTTTGGCAGTCATCCGTACTGCTCATCCTAGGCATGCAGTATTCATGCTGTGCAAAAGTATGCAGTTATCTGTCCCCAGATCTGATGTTATAGTTGCCAAAATGTACAGTTTGCAGCCATAATCGTTTGATTGAACTTTGATTATGAGAGTGAGGAATTAAACAGTAAGTCAGTTCTGTCCTCATTCAATATTTGATTGGATTTACAAAAGATCTTTTTTCGCAAAATTGGTTAAAAAAAGAACCAGTTATTTCTGAGATTATAACCATCTACAGGCAACATAGCAAGGTGCATGCACTGCATGCTATTTGTAATAATAACACTATTCGCTGCACTGTATACAGTATGTTGTATCAGGATTATTTTAGTATTATCAATACACAATTCTAGTTTTCATTAAGATTTAGATTTTTTCTGTTTTAACCGAGGGTTTTGTCAATTGATTTTTTTTATTTGAATAGTTTCTCTTAATTTTATTTCATTCAGTTTTAGTTTTTTTTTAGGACTTCAAATTGAACTAAACGAATGTCACATTGGCACCTTCCTGTGATATTCTAATTTAGTTAATGTTCCTTAAGATTTTACTTTTAAAAAAATTATTGACAAAATATATATTGTATATTAATAATATGTATATTAATAGTATTTTAATAACTTGTTTAGAATTTAAAAAAAATTAAAACTTAAACCGTAAATAAAATATTTTTATATTTTATTTGTTAACATTTATTTCAAGTATAAATATTAGATTTTATTTTATATACATATATATATATATATATATATATATGTATGTGTGTGTAATATATAATAGTATTGTTATTATAATTTTAACTAATTATAATAATTTATAATTTTGTTGTATAAATATTTTTATTTATCTTATTCTTTATTAAATGTATTTTTAATTATTATTTAATTCATTTTATATATATTTATTTTATATAGCTGTCAAAATTTAGGCCACTTTCACACAAATTTGCATTTAATAATTCAAAATAATATACCATATTATACACAATGAAATAGTTGCATACTACATACTGTTTAAAAATAGTATGCAATAGCAGGAATGCTAGTGTTCCATTCCAAACAGTGAGGTGTGTTCTAATAGCGGTGTGTCTCCCTCTTCAGGCGGCGTACTCTCACGAGAAGGTCAAGATGGAGGGGACCATCACCCAGCAGACCAAGCTCATAGACTTCCTGCAGGCCAAGGTAGAGCACCCCTCTAAGAAGAAAAAGGTCAGAGTCATCCGCTGTAAATTCACTTCATTAACTAATCTGACTAACTTGCTTGCTGAGCTGCGCATTAGGTGTCCCTGGAGCTACACACGCGAATAACCGCATACTAACCGCGTCAGAGATCACATAAATATGCATATATACAGAAGCCCTGAATAAGAGAGTTGTAGAAAGGGACACCTAATTTGAGTGGATCTGCAGGGATGGAATGGCAGGATAGAGTCCTAGCGTGTCTGAGGCCGTGAGCCTGGGCGATTCACTTGCTCTTGTGGTTTGGGTGCAGGGGCTGTTCGGCGGCCGGCGGAGAGAGGATCTGCTGGCAGCACTGGCGGCGCAGGGACAGACGCAGGGGCCCACCGTGGCCTCCGTGGCCCCTGTGCCCCTGCAGTACAGCGACCTGAAGGCAGCGCTGGAGAAGGAACGCGCTCGCTGCTCGGAGCTGGAGGAAGCCCTGCAGAAAACACGTCTGGAGCTCAGAGAGGGTGCGACCATCATGCTCTACTTTTACATTCAACCTTGTGTTACATTTGGAAACAGCTTGCTTGTTACTCTTGAAGTTACAGTGAACAGGGACTAAAGTTTTGTCAACAGTTACACAAAATAAAAATCACAGAAATCGACTTTTTATACATGCTATCAATATGACATAATATTAATATGATGACATATATATGTCATAAAAAAAAATTGTAATTTGTAAAAAATTATACATTTTTCTCATGTTATTTGTATGTAAAAAAAAAAAATCTTCATAGACGTGACAGATTTTTACATAAAATGTATCAAGAATTTCAGAAAAGGCAAAGTTTGATAGTTTAGTTTTAAATACAAAAGTTAATATAGTTTTATTTGTGTGTGTGCTATATATAGTTTTGTATTTTTACGTGGAAAATGGTTTTTAGAGTATAGAAGACTTTAGAAAGAATGATAATGCAGACTATTAATTAGGTTATATTATAATAATGTTTTCATAGACTATAAATTACAATATGTCTTTTTTATAATATTTCTATTTATGTATTAATAGTAGTAGTTTTATTAATTAAGGATGCATTAAAGTGATCAAAAGTTAAAGTAAAAATATTGCTTTTAAATGCAAATTGTTGCTTTTGAATATTTTATATTCTGCAGAAGAATGTAAAAAATGTATTGCTGTTTCCTCAAAAATCTGTGATTTAAAAAAAAAAACAAAAAAGATAATACATTTGTATTTTTATTTATCAAGGATAAATTAAATTAATCTAAAGCTTCTGTTCATCGAAGAATAAAGCATCACAGTTTCACAAAAATATTCAGCAACTGTTTTAAAAATTATCAGAAATGTTACTTGCAAATCAGCATATTATTATGATATCTGGAGGATCGCGTGATGCTGAAGACTGGAGTAATGATGCTGAACATCCCACAGGAATACATTACATTTTACAATATATCACAAAACAGAAGTCATTGAAACTGTAGTAATATACATAATAAACTGTTTTTACTGCATTTTTAATCAAATTAGTGCAGCCTTGGTGAGCTGAAGAGACTTTTGAGCGATAGTGTAATGTTTTCAGACATGCTGGTTTTCTCGTCTCACTATTCCCTCCTCTCAGCAGTTCAGTTTAATAAAGCCCTGGAGCACAGCAGTACTCCAGCCACTCCGGGTTTGGCTCGTCAGCAGCTCATGATGTCCACCAAATCCAACAAATCCCCCGAGCACCAGCCCAGCAGCGGCCTGATGTCGTCCAGCTCCGGCCGCAGGAAGGACACCGCCAATCCTGAAGGTCAGAAGCCAGACGCAGAGCTTTTGCAACCTTTTTAATATTCAAAACATAAGCAGAATGTCCTTCTTGCCATTTCATCTCATGCTAGGAAAGGGAAATAAAATGAGAAGCTTGTAGGAAAATGCTGATTTGATGTGTATTTTGATGCTGTTTCAATATAAGATGAGGAAGGACTCCAGAAATGTTTTCGCTCATGTCTGTCCACACTCACTGTCCTCTCTGTCGTTTCACAGAAATAAGGAGAGTCACTTCTGAAAGTAAGTTCTTACATAACAGGCTCAGACGGCCCACTCTCAAGAAACTGTGCCATTTGTGCTTGAAATATCAGGATTTTTTATTTATTTCATTATTTACACTTTTATTACTAAAAGGTACTGATGAACCTTCAAGACGAGGCTGATATATGCCTAAAAATCACAAATACAGATAAAACTAACAAACTAATGTTTTGAATGATGTCTGTGACATCATTTCTCAAATGTAATGCCAGAAAGGTCAAACCATTATTTTAAAATTTAAAATTTATTCAAAATAACAGTTTCACGGTCACAGCACACATTGTTTTATTACAAAATATGCATAAAGCATTAAAAAAATATTTTATGTACATGCTATATGTTTTTATTATACCTACTACATATATATATATATATATATATATACACGCCACAAAAATATTTAAAAAGCATAATATACTTAGAAAAAATATATATTTTGTTTACTATTTGAAATATGTGTTTTAAATGTGAAGGTGTTCAGTCATGGGGACACAAATGGCACTGTTTTCTGAGAATGAAGCAGGCGTCTCTCTAGTATCTTTTCTTTCTTGATATGATCTTTATATCCCTGCAGAGATAAGCTCTCTGGCCCCAAACATGTCATTCAAGGAAACGCTTCAATTGAAGTCTTTTGGCCGTTCTACACCCAATATATTCAACCCTTGCTGTATCAGGTCATCATGGTTTGATGGCTGCAGACTTCCACTCAGGACATCATGGAATGATTGTGGATCTTCAAAGCTCGTGCACGCAGATCTGTCAGGACACTGAGCTTATCTCGTATACATGGCCATACTCCTGCTGTATGCCATGCGGAATGCCAGAACTCCGAAATCCTTGCATGCTCGTACCCAAGCTCCCAATGACAGCTTGGACAGTACAATGAGCTGGTTTCACCCTCTGGTGGAGAAATGTTCTCAGAAGAGGACATTTTCAGCTTGCTTTGGCCTGTTTGCATAAGTTATAGTATGGGCATAAAAGACACAAGACCGTTTTTAAGAAAGTAAATTTGTTTGTTTGATCCTGTAGAGTACACCAGACGTGTAAAGGACAGGATTCATCACAACACTCCTCACCGCTTCACGCAGGGGCTCAACATGAGGGCGGCCCGCTGCACCGTCTGTCTGGACACTGTCCATTTTGGACGGCAAGCCGCGACATGCATCGGTACGGATTACATGTAGACCATTTCCAAATAAACTACCACTATACTTACAAGTAGGGATGTGCTGATATGACTTTTTACACAAATACGATACTGATACTGATAGTTACAGTACTGTTACTTTCCAATAGCAGAACCGCTATTGCATTGCACAAATGTTGAGTTGAGAAACCATACAGAAAAATATAATTAACATTATAATTAACAGTTGTTTTTCCATTTCAAAATTATTTTTAGAAAATAAAAAATATAACACCACTAAATAAGCCTAATTACATTGTTTGTACCATCAAAACTATTTTATGGGTTAAACCAAGTAGAAATAGCTTAAGTAACAAGTACAGGTTAACACTTTTTGTTATGAAAAAGGGAATCATAATTGTTTGGTTTTATTTATTTATTAAATAAATGATTCCTTTTGTCACATTTTTTCTTGTCAACCCTGTACAACCTGAAGCTAAATTAAGTTGTTTTTACATATTATACATATAATTTATAGAATTGGAAAATTGTAGCACATTTTGGCAGTTTTCTGCCCCTTTGCAGCCCCTATTACTATGTGTGATGAGTTTCTAAATAGAATTTCATAGGAGAAAAATGTAAGAAAAAAAAAGCATTTTTAAAAAATTTTATTTAGGAAAACCTCCTGTTCCTCCTTGTGCATGATCCATTTCTGGCAAGTTATGACAAATGATGACAAGTTTATAATTATTAAAATCTAATAGTTGTTTATATTTAATATATATATATATATATATATATAAAAAAGAGTGCATTTATGGAACTTATCTTATATTGCCTAAAATTGCATTAAATTTCTATAGACCAGTCAATGTTGCTGCATTAGTGTATCTAATGCAATGGCTGAGCAAATTTTTTTTTGTACTATATAGGGCTTTATTTCTTTTGATAATGGAACTGCAGAAATTATTTGTTGTGTTGTTAGTTCACCACTATAGAAGTTACTATGATGACTTGTGCATCTGAAAAACAGAAATGTTGTTTCTTAATAGATTGCTGACCCAATCAGGTCAACCTGGGCTAAAGCTGAAGATGCAGAGCCTCTTCCTGTTTTGGTTTAACCATCTTCTCTCTTCTGCTGCAGAATGTCACGCTTTGTGCCACCCAAAATGCTCCCCGTACCTTCCAGCCACCTGTGGCGTGCCCACCGAGTACGCTCTGCACCTGTCCGAGGCTCTGTGTCGGGAAAAGGGAAGCACCTCTGGTCTGAAAGACGTCGGTGGACACATGAGGCTGGAGGGATGGCTGAAGCAGCCCAGGTGAGCCATTAGCCATAAGCATGAACACCATCAGAAGAGAAGCTAACACTAAGTGTACATGGAACTGTGTTTGTCCTCCTGCAGAAATGGGAAGCGTGGTCAGGGCTGGGAGAGGAAGTACGTGGTGCTGGATGGATATAAAGTGATCACCTACGAGACAGAACCAAGAGATGGTTTGTGAATGTTTTTACATTTATGTGCACTGGTTGTGTTTTCACATAGCATATTATTACAGATCTCTGCTGGAAAATCTTCAGGCATACTAGGATATCCTGGTCAAGCTGGTTTTTGGATAGGGGTTAGATTCAGATGTTTTGGCTGAATCTAGGTGATTTGCTCCTCCTGATCAAGTATCTAGACATCGTAAACCAACTTATGGAGGTCTGCTGGTCTCTCAACCCAAGCAGCTGACAAAACCCCTCTAATGCCTTCAGTCCAAACCCGTCTGACCATCACAAACCAGGTTGATGGCCATGCAAGTTTTATTTTCCAGCAGGGATAAACAGGTGTGGAATGATGTACCTTGATGTGAATGATGTATAATCTGTCTTCTCAGAGTCAGTGAAGCCACTGGATGAGTTTGAGTTGTGTCTCTCTGATGGAGATGTAACCGTTCATTCTGCTGTTGGAGCCTCTGACCTGCCCAACACGACCAAGACAGGTGACAGACTTGCTGTAGAATTACACTGTACCATGTATCTATCAAATGTTTTTGATCTGCTGCATATCAATTCAGATAGTATTACATGTCTGGGAGATGTAATATATTGTTCTGTCTCCTAACATACTTGTATATGTTCAGATGTGCCGTATGTGCTGAAGTTGGAGTCGTCTCCGCAGTCAACATGCTGGCCTGGTCAGACTCTGTACCTCATGACCTCAGGGTTTTCTGAGAAACAGCGCTGGGTGGCTGTGCTTGAAGCCATTGTGGCCAGCAGTCGTGGGGCGAGAGAGAAAGCTGAAGCAGACGCTGTGAGTGGGAGGAACCAGAAACACCCACAGACCGTTCATAGTGACATTTAAAGAGTCAGTGCAATGACATGTAAGGCAGAAACTGTAGGTTTGTGTCTTCTTACCAGTACAGCGGGATGCAGGGAAACATACTGATAATCCTGAAAGCTCTCTAAAGTGCATAAAATGAAAAATTCACTTTTTTAATATACGGTTCACATCCTCATGATTCTGTTTTTGGTTCTGTACAGAAACTGTTGGGTAACTCCTTACTCAAGCTAGAAGGAGATGATCGTCTGGATATCAACTGCACCCTCCCACTGACTGACCAGGTACATGCGTCTTCCACTTACTACACAATCGCTTTGAATTTTCAAGATTTATTTGATTATTTTTGTTATGTCTATATTTGTTAAAGCTTGATATACCATCATGTTGTTTTTGTTATCAGATTGTGTTGGTGGGCTCTGAGGAAGGGCTCTATGCCCTGAATGTGATTAAAAACTCCCTCACTCACATCCCAGGTATGGGATCCGTGTTTCAGATCCACATCATTAAGGAGCATGACAAGCTGCTGATGATCGTGGGTGAGCAAAGATCATGATCATTTACTGCTCGTTTCACAAACCAAAACTCAATGAATTTAAGTAAGAGCACTTGGAACAGCCAAAAATAGCATGGTATTACTGTTTTTTTAATACTTTAATGAATAATAGTATTATAATGGTATTTAGTACACAAATGCATGATATTAAAGTATTCCGATAGCTAGAGCATGGCACTTGCAACACAAAGTAAATACCTTGGTACTTTAATATGCTAATCATTAAATCAAAATACCATGATATTTTGCAGACACTTTTATCCAAAGCTAATTAAAAATGACAACAATAGAAGTAATCAAACCAACAAAAGACCAACAATATATAAGCGCTGTGATTAGTCCAGGTTGGTCCAATGCAGTACATGTAGCAAGCTTTTTTTAAAAACAACAAATAAAAAAACCCAAATAGAATTCAATAAGAATATTGAAGGCTACTGTAAGAGGGTCCAACTCCAAGGTTACTGGCTGTCCTGGAAGGTGTTATGGTTGATGCGCCTAGTTGGATGGAGAGTTTATGATGAAGTCATGGGCTGGCTGAAACCACAAGCAGTTCTGTCTTGGCAAGGTTGATTTGAAGGTGATGCACATGCTGAGATGCGAGTAGCTATCATTGTCAGATCAACAGGATGGAAGGAGAGGCAGAGTTGAGTGTCATCAAGAATAACAGTGATATGAAAATCCATGTTTCTGAATGACAGAACCTAGTGATACCATGTAGACAGGAAAGAGAGAAGTGGTCCAAGAACTGAGCCTTGAGGCACCTCATTAGCTAGATGTTGTGAACTGGATATCTCACTTCTCCCAAGAGACCTTATTGCATAATACCATCACTGTACCATAGTAACAACAGTACTGTTTGTCAAAGTTTGCAATTAAATTAAATTGATTATGATGATGTGTTGCAGGGGATGAACGGGCACTCTGTCTGGTGGAGATTAAGAAAGTCAAACAGTCTCTGTCCCAGTCTCACCTCCCCACACTACCTGAGATTGTGCCGTATATCTTTGAGACTGTCAAGGGCTGTCATCTGTTCGCCGCGGGCAGGGTGAGGCTGCAGTCACCATGCGTTTCACTGCATTGCAACTTCCTCTCTGTGTATTTTTAGTGCACTGTGTTGCATCATGCCTTGTTGTGACGTGCAGTGCAACAAATTTGTACCTTACGTGGTTTTGTATCTATTCTTGCTGTAGATAGAAAATGGTCCATGCATTTGTGCTGCAATGCCGAACAAAGTCACAATTCTACGATACAACGACAATCTGAACAAATTCTGTATAAGGAAGGTAAATGACATTCGTGGTTCTGGGTCTTGAAGCAAAATAACTCACGTTAACAAAATTCTTTGCAATGTCATTCCTTTGCAAACAGCTGCGATGTTTGACGTGCTGTTGCCTTCTGGTCTGATTCCAGAAATCACTCACATAAATACACCCCTAATGATCCGTCTCTTTATCTCTCAGGAGATTGAAACGCTCGAGCCATGCAGCTGTATCCACTTCACCAGCTACAGCATCATCATTGGTACCAATAAATTCTACGAGATTGAGATGAAGCAGTGCGTTCTTGATGGTACGTATATCAATGGCATCCTGTGGGCGCAGTTAGATGATTGTTTTTAACCTTCAGGTCAGTCCACAATCTACTGACGTCTGATATCTCCTGTGATGGATCTGTTATTGAAAAGGATTCAGCTAGTCATTGCAGTAACATTTGCATATTCCAGGTTGGACCGGCTGGTGGACCATTTGTGAGAACAGGATCAGGCACTTATAATTTGTAATTGTGCATTATGTAAACAGCGTTTTGCGTGATGGGCTGTTTTTGGCAGAGTTCCTGGATAAGAATGACGTGTCTCTGGCATCGGCTGTGTTCACTGGATCCTCCCACTGTTTCCCAATATCCATCGTCCAGGTGTCCAGCACTCCGCAGAAGGAAGAATATCTGCTCTGCTTCCACGGTCAGACACTCATCATGCCATCTCATCTACAGCAAGTTCCTGTTGCATGAGAATATTAGTTGCATGAGCAATACTTCAAACAAAATCATTAGTCATGTAGTTTCAAACGCAATGTTGTTTTGCTGTTCTATGAAATTAAACATTACTTATGATGACAATGCAGTAGTATGCATAGTACATGCTGTCCTTTTTTTAGTATTATATGTTACAAACTGCACGCTGTATAATTTTTAAATATTCCTGACTCTATTTAAATGGTTAAATTAAATGTTACTAATCAAAAAGCAAAAAATATATATAATTTAATTAATAAAAACAACTTAATTTTTTAATTTATGTACAATAACAGTGCCATGTCACTTAAATTGCACTGATTTTCTACATTACTCTTCTTTAAATGTCTGATTTCTGATAACAGAGATCGGTGTGTTTGTGGATGTTTACGGTCGAAGAAGTCGCCCTGATGATCTCAAGTGGAGTCGACTTCCCCTGACATTTGGTAGCCAGTTTTCCATTCGTAACAAACCCAAATGTGTGAAACATAGTGATGAGGATTTATTAGGATCACTAACTGCATCTTCTGTTTCCAGCTTTCAGAGAGCCGTATCTGTTTGTGACCTACTTCAACTCGCTGGATGTTATTGAGATTCAGGGACATGCAGCTCTTGGGTAGGATGTACAGCTACATGCATGCATATAAGACAGTAAAAACAACTTTTGAGTGTGACACTAAATCCTCTTTAAAACAGGCCTCCCAGTCTTGTTCACCTAGACATTCCTAACCCACGCTATCTGGGTCCGGCCATATCATCTGGTGCCATCTATCTGGCCTCGTCCTATCAGAACAAACTGCGGGTCATCTGCTGTAAAGGCAGTCTGGTGCGGGAGTCTGGGGAGCTGCAGAGGACCGGTTCTAGCAGGAGGTGCGGGTTATGACAATTTATTAGAGTGAGAGTCCGGCTTTAAATTCTGAGTGAATGAGTCACAATTGAAAGTCAAATATTGTAAATTTGCAGATTTAAACATTTAAGTTACTACACTGCTTGGTATCTGAAAATAGTCAAATTTAATAAAATAATTATTTGTTTCAATTATTATAAATAATCAGAGAATTAAACACCAATTAATTTGTTCATTTTAGTTTGTTTGGTGCAGAAAACAAAAAGTCTAATTTTTTGTTCTGTTTCTAATCCCAGGAAATGGTAAATGTAATTTTGATGTCTGCTATCTATGGAAACTTATTTCTGCCAAGGAAGAAAAATATAAACAAGTTGAAAGGCAACTTCTGTCTTACAATTCTAAAATTTTCTCAGAATTGTAAGTTTATGTCTTGCAATTGTGAGTTTACATGGCACATTCCTGACTTTTGTCTCTGATTTCTGCATGCGCATGCAATTCCAAGAAATAAGTCAGAATTGTGATGTGTAAATTTATAATTCAAGAAAAAAGGTGACAAAACGGTGACATGTAAACTTAGAAAAAAATCTGATTTGCAAGATATAAACTCTGAATTCTTTGAATATCATTGTAAGATGTGAACTCAATTCTAAGGAAAAAAATCAGAATGGTGAGATGCTACCTCAGAATTCTGAGGAAAAAAAGATTTGAGAAAAACTTCAGAATTGCAAGATGTAAACTTAAAATTGTGAGAAAACAAGTCAGAATTGCGAGAGGCAAACCCCGCATTTAAAAAAAAAAAAAAGAAGTCAGAATTGCAAAATGTAGATTTTTTTTTTTTTTAGAGTTGCAATCACCTTTTTTATATTTTTACTCTGTGGCGGAAATAAGCTTCCATCATTATCATACTGCTCCTACTGTTTAGTGATATTACCACGGTTAAAGGAATTCTCGCTAAGAACATCCCTTACTCGTGGTAAAATCACACACGTGGCCTTGAGTTGCTTACTGCTTCATCAATATTTCATGTTCACAAACCGTATAAATCATCTTGTGTGCAGTCAAAGCATCATGCATTTACCCAAATCTTCACAGCAGCCCAAACAAGCGCGGGCCGCCCACCTACAACGAGCACATTTCCAAGCGCCTGGCCTCGGGGCCCGGGGCCCAGGAGGGGCAGCTGCACCGCGAGCCCAGCACCCCTCACCGTTACCGCGAGGGCCGCACGGAGTTCCGGAGGGACAAATCTCCGGCCCGGCCTCTGGAGCGCGAGAAATCGCCCGGTCGGGCTGTGCTAGACAGTCGCAGGGAGAGATCGCCCGGGCGCTTCGAGAGCAGCGGCAGCGAGAGAGACCGGGAGCGTTCGCGCCTTCACACTAGCTCTGTTCGCACCCAGCTGACTCCCGTCAACAAGGTACGCATGAGACACTGCCACGTAAACTGTGTATCCTTCTAGGGATACAGACATCAGGTTTGACGATGTTCATGCATGCTCAAATGCATGAACATCCACTGCTTTGTAGTTAAATTCCTTCTAGTTATGGCCTCAAACAGAATGCTCAGTTCATTAAAAAAAAAAAAAAAAAAAAAAAGGTCTCTGGGAAAAGACGTTAAAATCGGCATCCTTTGCAGCAGTAATGATGTTTCTGAGCTGATCTGCGTCAGACAGGGCAGGCAGCCTGTTGAAGTGTTGAAGTGACCTCTTTATCCTGGTGGTGGTGTAGGTTTGGGACCAGTCTTCAGTCTGAGAGTGTCCTGGAAGGATGACGTAAGAGCCATCGTCCACCTCCCGCGTGGATGGACTTGCCCTTTTAACAGGCGCTTCGTAAAACTCTGAACTATATCATCTCATGCCTGTAACCGTGAACAGAGCCATGTTATTCACTCGCAGCCCCAGAGTCTGGGACATTGTGCTGATGTTGTAAACTCTGTCCATGCTGTAACCATTCATGAAGGTCCAATGTGAAGAAAAACAAATGCAGTTTTCTGGGAGAAAGACTTTGAAGGAACATCCCGGGTTCAGTACGGTGATCTCTGTCAACAGCGTTTAGTGGCACAACAGCCATTACTGCAGAAAATGATTTTGATTCTCCCCTTATTTATTTGATGTAAAAAATTGTGGTGACAGTAGGGCATTTACAATGGAAGTAAACCAGAACAGGCACTTCTATGAGTTTAAGGCAAGACACTACAGGCAATTTTTCTTTTCAAGCACTGGTAAATTTGGCAATTTTGGACAATTATAACTTTTATTAGCATCAGTAGATTTCAATTATAATACACTGGCCATTTTCTCAAAACTGAGTTTTTCCACATCTAAATAATAATGGTTTTTACAGACATAAAATTTTATTTCTAAACATATACATATACAGCTCTGGAAAAAAATAAGAGACCACTGCAATTTACTCCTAAATCAGTATCTATCTGAGTACTCTAAGCTCTCTAAGCATTTCATGCCAGTTTTTGTTAAATTTCTGCACGAACATACTTCATTCTGTTTATTGAGGTACTTATTTGGTGAGCACCTGAATCCAATTGTATTTAACGGGAAAAGTATA
>JAUMHE010000318.1:487735-519918 GCA_032359235.1 Enteromius mattozi
AATGTAAATGGTCATGAAAATAAAGAAAACACATTGAATGAGAAGGTGTGTCCAAACTTTTGGCCTGTACTGTACATGTATGTAAAATTTAGCTAGCAGAAAACACAAATTAAGTTATATTTTTCTAATATTCTCTTTTGAGTACTCAAACAATCCAAAGAAAACATTTAAACACAAAATGAGATGAGGTTTTTTGGGTATGTTACCAAAACCATGTCCATAAGCTTTTTATGAAATTTAGATTAACTCATTAATCTGTTGCTTGACCTCTTCATATTTAAGGAGAGAACCATAATTTCCAAAGTTGGATATGGCTTTTTATGACTTGCAAAGAACTTGCTATGACGCCCCAGTTAATATCTAGCAGCTACTAAATTGTAAAGCAATAATTATGATCAAACAATTGAATTTCTGTTGTCTGCTCTTATGCTCTCACCAAAGCCAAAATCAAACCTTACACCCTAAGTATGCACGGAATGTGTGACTTACTACATCTGCCACAATGTGCAGTACACTACAAAGCACACTTTAAAGAATACTGTTTCCCACAATGTATGCACATATATGCATATAAAATTATAAAACATATTAATAAAATTAAACACAATAATAAAATTAATAAAAAGTCCTGATATAATGCTAAATGTACACTCTCTTTTCAAAAGGTATACTTTTGTAGAGACAATACTGGTACCTTAAAGGTATATATTAGTAAGTAAAAGGTACAGAAGTCTATGTTTTGAAGAGGTACGGCCCCAGTGCCAGTGTATAAAAGCTGCATGTGTGTCTGTGAGACAGAAATGAAGAGTAAATTGCTGCTGAGGGCTCTGGGTCTGTGCTGGACTACTGTGCACAATGAAGCCAGGTCAGATTCAACCAGAACCTCCACTAACCCGACCCGTCACCCCTGCTATTCTCCTCTCCACAGGTGACTCAAACCAATTACGGATTCATTAAGGAAGAGCGGGAGCAGAATGGGCCGCCACCTGGCCCCATAGAGAGGGCACCTGTGCCTGTGGATATGTGGGTTACAGCTCCAAAGACCACACAGAAGACCTCCAAAGCAACAGCGTTCCACTCATTGAGATTCTGCTACGCACTGGAGGGGAGGTTACTGCTCAAACCGGCCGGCCAGGCCCCTGACGGGACGCTCGCTGCCCATGTGAAATACGAGCAGACAGGCCTGCGGGTGAAGAGTGCCATGCCAGTTTAGTGATGGGAGAAGAGAGACTCGACAGAAATAACATGAAAATCCTGCATATTCAAATCAAGTCATCATTGCTTGACTCAAACGACATTTTGTACTGAAGTGAATCAAAGTGTGGCGTGGGAAGAAAAGTCAATGGCTGACCTGCATACTGTATACATGAGTGGAAAAAGTATCTGAGTCATATTTTTTTCAAAAATTAAAAAAGCATATTGCAATGCAATAAAAAAAAAGAAAAAAAAAAGATTATACATACATTTAAATAAAACAAATGTTTATTTACAAAAGGTAAAAAAAAAAACATGACTTAAATGTTAAAAAGGTTTTTATCACTTTTTTGTATTAATTCCTAAAAATAATTTTTATGGTTCTAAGGCTTCATTTTCATGCAAAATATAATTTATCTTTATTGGTTTAAGAGTGAAAACTGAAAACATGTTGTAAAAATATTTATAAAAATCATCTGTAGAAGCATATTGCAATGGTTACATATATTTGATTGAGGTAAATTGGAAAAAACATGATTTTTGAAAATTGTTAGACAGAGTTATTTGTTTTTGCAAATAAACTCTTCATATATGCAGTATACAATAAGCATTGCAAATCGAAGTTGATGGAGCATATACTGCCATCACCTTTCACTTCCATCTCAGAAACAAAAATAGTTTAATAGTCACACTTTTAATCCAATTTTATATGAAAAGTATAACTTGTTGAAGTCAGATTAAAAGAGTTAAGCACATGTTTAAAAGGTGTGGGATGCAGTATTCTGAGTGTGTGTGTGCTGCTGCATACTGCACATTTTGTCAAATGTAGTAGTAAAATTTGCATTCTGCACACATTACACATGTACATACTACTTTCTTTGAAAATAGTAGGCAGCATGGCATTCTGAACCTGCTCAATAAGCATCATGTCGTCTGCTGTGCGTTCAGCCTCTGCTGCCTGGAGTTCATGCAGAATAGAGCAGCGCTACAGGAATCGATACTGATACAATAGTCTCCCGCACTCGCTGTCTAAAAGCAATTGTGTTTCTCTCTTTTTTCCCTTTTTTCTTTCTCTTTTTTTTCTAAGACATGACATTCAGTTGCTCCATCAGCACTGGAGCTCACATACAACAAACACAAGCTAATAAATGTAAGGGAAGAGAGCATGTGCAAGGCTTTCTGTGATGTTAAACAAGCCTGAGCATCTGAAGATGTGATTGGTTTAATTATTGATCCTTCTCATTAGCAATAAACCTACTGAAGACTGCTTATGTCTCAACTTTAAAGCTCAAGTATGACATTTTTACATGGTATTGCATTTTTTTAAAACACTCCCTTATCTGTCATTGGTCAGACAAAGAGATAGCCCCGCCCCTAAACTCATGCCATTGGTCGAGCCAGAACAGATCATTGTTTTAAAAGAAGTAGTAGTCAAACTAACAATGACCTACAGTGATATTTAAAAAATGTATGAAAGTGATATCACAAACAATTTCAGAAACTGCTAGTAAATTTCACAAATAATTACAGAATTCAATGACAAGTAACAGTAGAAATTTTTAAGCATAAAGCCTCTAATAATCTTGTTTTATAAAAAACTTGGGAAAAAATATAGTGTACACTGAACAAAAATCGTTGAACGTAGAAATATTTTCACACCGAAATCACTAGTAAATTTCAAAAATAATTGTAAAGAAACGGCAAATAACACTGAATTAGAGAAATTTTCAAGTAAATCCTAAAATAGTGTTTTCCTGAAAAACATACTCCACTAATTTTGATTTATATCTTCAAAAAAAAGAAAAAGTTTTACAGTGTATCTAGTATTTTTCAGTATTCTGAATCTTATTAGAGACTAAAAATACGCTTATTTATTTCTAACCATTTTTTCCCTGCAGCAGGCATTTGCAGTCAGGACTGGAAACATGAATGAATTGCACACAGACTGTCTCACATATGGCCAGATAATCACGTAAAGATAAATCCCTTTAATTCTGCAAGAGACAACAACCATTTCCTTATGAATTTACACAAGATGAAGAGCCATTCCAGCCTCCATTTTTCAAGGCTATAATGACTTAGACAAAAGCATCATCACTATGACGATCACCATCATCATCCTCCTCATAATGTAACATCATTACGTATATCTTCATCATGTCCTAACAAGAGAACACACAGATTACCTCCAACATCACACCATTAACCCATCCTAACGCCAGCACACAGACATCAATTACACACAAACACACACGTTAGTATGCATGCGACGCCTCCACGTCACTAATCCAGCATCCATCACTCCTGAGACAATCTTAAGTCCAGACAACACACGACGGCACTGTTATATCCTGCATAAAATCAAACTGAATATTAATTCACACAGATAACAGCAATATTAAAGCACTTGTTTCATGAGAGATCATATTTGATCTTTTCAAATACAAGTCTGAACATTAAAGTGAACTGCAAATTCTGAATTTTTTAATTTTTTTTTTATAAAATTCTGCCATCATTTACTCATGCTAATGTCTTTCCAAACTTTCATTTGCAACCTTTACACCATGATCAACCAATACTCTTTGGTTACAGTAAAAAATGATTTAACAGTATTCAAAATGAAAAAAACCTGCCCCCAAAATGACTTAAAAAATTCAAGTGAAAATATGATTTCAATCACAAAATGTTATTAAACTACTGTAAATATATATTTTGAGATTTTATTGTTTAAGAAAAACGGTTTAGAAAAATGAGTTCACCACCATTCAAAAGCTTGTAAGTTGCTTCTGCTCATCAAGCCTGCATTTACAGTATGTTTACAAATACTTCAGAAACATACATATTTTTTGTGGAATATTATAATAATTTTAAACAACTATTTTTATGTGAAAATGAAATGTATTCCTGTGATCAAAGCTGAATTTTTAGCATCATTAATCCAATCTTCAGTGTCATCATCATTATAATATGCTTATATTCTGCTCAAGAAACGTTACTGATTATTATCAGTGTTGAAAGCAGCTGTGCTGCTCCATATTTTTGTGAAAATGAGATTATTCAATAAATAGGAAATTCAAAAGAACAACAATTAATCTGAACTGAAATATTTTGTAAAATTAGAAATGCATTTAACTTTTACTTCTTGCTGGAAAACCCCATTTTATATTAGGTGGCCTTAACTTAACTGCTATGTACTTACATTTAAATTAATAATTTGGGTTTTTTTTAAATGTTGTTACATCTGTAACTAATTTCTGTAATTACATTAGCTACACTTTTGACCCATCACTTACACCTTAACCTACCCTTAAACCGACCCATACCTCCAAACCTGTCCCTAACCTTACCCGTATCCACCTCGATAGCAGCAGAAGTGTTTTGCAAAGCAATATGAATACATTAAATACATTGTACTCATTTATTGATGTAAGTGTAAGTCACCTAATATAAAGTGTGACCAAAAAAAGTATCAGTTTCATTCAAAAACACAATCTCACTAAGTCCAAACATTTGAAATATTGTAGAGGTAAACAGACATTGCTAGTGAACAAATCAAACTAGTAAGAAAGTGGAAGTGTGTTTTAAGAAAGTTCACAAGGCCAGAAGTGTCCACACTGAAACAGCTGTGTCTGACAGGACCCCTTTCATGATTCGGAGAAAAGTTTAGAGTAATTTCTTCTTCTACTTGGTAAAAGCAGACGTCAGCACTGCACGTCTTCTGTTACTTTATAATTACAGCTTCAAAGCACCAAGAACTTCAGGATACTTTAGTCCCAAAACTTAAAGCAGCGATCTGCCAAATTTCAAAGGTATAATTTAGTTTTTACATAAAACACACTCCAGCATTCACTGACTAATTTCTCATTTGCACAAACGAAGAGGAAAAATCAAATGCTCGACTGCCAAAAGCATCTGTGGTTGGATCCCATAATTAATTTGAAAACAGAAACTATGCTTAATTTTCAGAATGCGTGAATGTGTTTTCACATACGTGAAAACTTTCGACAAGTGCAACTTGCGTGAGCGGGTCAAGAGGAGCACAAAGACATTGAGAAAAGTCTGTGTAAAAGAACGAAAATGTGACAAAAAGAGTGTGAGCAAGAAATGAAGGCTGAGAGGCTCCAATAAAGACTAGCAATTAGCAATTATACACTCATCAATTACAATTATCACAACTGGTGATTATGCAATTAGCAGTGAATCATCACTTTTAGTCCTGATGGCTGAACATTTACGATGTGCTGCGGAAAGAGTTTGGGTTCACGAGGACAAAGAGTCAGATTGAGTGACTTCATTCACAATTACTAGATAGTTAAGCAGCATCCGTGTGAATGTAAATGAGTGGAGAGTTCACAAAATAACTCAAAAATAACATTTTGCCATCATTTACTCAACCTTGCTTCATTCCAAACCTGCAGGATGTTATTTTTTTGTCGAAGAAAAGTGTCAAATGTTGTCACAAATGAACCTGCCATTCAACAGCTTACTATAAAATTTTTTTATACATTTTATTATTATTATTTATATAAAAAATTATTGTTAATGATTGTAAACTGCATGAATATAATGAGTACTTTTTTAATATGTAAACATAAAAAAAAAATACAAACATGATACCACAATATAGCTAATGTCCAGAAATAACAACAATAATAATAATAATAATAAACATTTGTTAAAATAATTTAAAAAAAGGTTTTCATTACACCAATTATATAAAATGTATAACATAAGAAATATTAAAACATATATTAAAATAATATAAAATATATAAAATTAGTTTATATTAAATATTTAGAAAAATATAAAATTGAAATGTATATAACATACAAATTTATTATATAAAATTATATTAATTGTGTGTGTGTGTGTGTATATATATAATTAATAAGTGTATACAAATAAAATAAAAAGATATTAAAATCTACAACTTGCCCCAACATAAATATAAAAACTTGACCTGACTGTAAAATAAATAAATAAATAAACAATCAAACAAACCATATTCCAGGCCCTGAGCTTCCTTAATAGAAGTCAATGAACAAAAGTAAGATAATCTCTATTCAGTTATCCAGCATCATAATCTGGCTGTAAAGTTTGCAATGGACTGTGTGAAAAAGCAGCTGCTGTCTCTGAGGCAAAGAGAGAAATGAGCAACCGAAGTCCTGACACATATCCAGTCCCCACGTCAATTCCAATCAGCAGCCTGTGTCACTCACACACACACACTCACACGCACACACACACACACACAGTGACAGTACCAGCAGCAGAACCAGCCAGACTCACTCTGCACTACAGTCTCCCAAACCTCTGGGGTTCATGGGGACTGCAGGGGGCTCATGAACTGTTCAAAAGCTCATAATCAGCTAAAATCTAATGGAAACTTAAGTAAATGGGGCTGTACAATTAATCAAAATGAAACTGACATGATCACACAGTGTTTTCAACATCTCAAAGTTGCTCAGTTCACAGTAAATACTGCTTCTCATCATCTATCTCTGTGTGCACTGAGAGTTAATGTGCATTTTGTGAACACTTGGTTCACTTTATTTACATATTTGCATAATTGACAACATTTCTGTTGACAGAGTACAGAATCTCACAAGTATTCCCTGAAATTAAAAGCTTGAGGTTTTGAAAGAGAAGAATTGAAAACATTCCTTTATAATTATCACATATTCATTTTCAGTGAAAGTGAAGAATTTAAGACTTTATTTTACAGCCCAAGAGTAATTTACAGCAGTAGCTTTTTCTGTTTTCATTTTTATACTTATTGTATAATTTTAAATAAAGACTTTTAAATAAGGTTTCTGCAACAGCTTGAACAGAAGAAATGTTGTATGACAAGATCATTGCAGTAGTTGTGCAGCCCTATTTATAAATAATATCAAAATAAAACATTTACTCAAAATATAAATGAAATATTCTACCTGTTTATCTGCATGACTATTAACCAGAATCAAAGAACCGTGAATTTGTGAGAGTGCTGTTACATTATTGAAGTAACATATAATCTCAGGGGCACTTGAAGTAAATATTTCACATTTACTGGATCTGCCTGACTAAAACGTTTGGGAATTCCTGCTCTACATCACGAACCAGATCAGAGACGTACAGCAGAAGATGATTTCTGACAAAACGGCTTGAGATACTGATCTCAGTTCAGTCTGAATCCCAACACACCAGACAGTCTGACATAGCCTCTTACAGATCTCAGTTCAGCTCTAAATCCAGACAAGATTCACAGGAAGAGACGTTAAACCTTGATCAAAGTCCTGGAGACTCAACCTCTCTAACCTCTACAGAGCACCACAGCCCAGGGTTACTCTCACTAACCCACACGTCTTTATCTCACGTCTCTGTACTTTCCAAAACAAGAGCCACTTTCAGCAGGCGTGTGACCTCAACTCAACAACAACATGCAACTAGAACAGTGAGAGATCACATGATTAAAAAAAGAATAAGAACAGAGATGAATGAAGCAGTTAAAGAAATGAACAATGCTTCTGATTAATACGGTGGGTCTAAAACACTGCAGTACATAGAAAGTCTGTGATTGCTCTTTCAATTAAACCTGGAAATAAATGAAGTTTCAGAGTTTTGACTAATTCAAAATAACAACAACAACAACGAGAAGTTTTGATTCATAGGTTCCACATTCTGCTCTATTTCTAGACTAATTGTGACTGATCATGTGCCTTTGTCAGGTTTTTTGGCTTCTTTTGAAGCTGAAAAAGCTCCCAGGATCATCTCGGATCATAAACGAGAACATGATCATCAGGTTTCGTTCACATTGCTCCTGTGCTGCTGTCATTAAAGCATGGCAAACCAAACATCAAGACGTTTGTGTTGAATTCTAAATTTCACTTTTTTACTAAGCAGGCACATGCCATTAGGAGGACCAAAAAAACCCCAACAAAAAACAAACAAACAACAACAACAACAACAAAAAAAAAAAATATATATATATACTGTATATTTATCCCATTATGCCCATTCAAAAGCAGCAATGTATTAAAAAATATCAATGCATTATGCTATACATATTAATGATTCTCTTAAACATTTCACTCTTTTTTTCTGTCTGCGTAGAATTCTAATTAAATGTCACATAATGTTTAAAAATATTACTTTTTAATGTTGTTCCACTTAATATATTCTAATTTAGTCATATAACACTTAAAGCTAATCCTGATTGGCTAAATGTCTTCATAACTGTGAAGCAAGCATGGCATACTACTACTGCTACAAGATACTTCAAACCGAGAAAATGCAGTTAAGATGAATGGGAATGCTTACGGCTGCTACTCTACAAGCTGTACTGACCAAAAATAGACTCTAATTTATATAAAGACGTGTTTTTTTGTATCGGTTTCAAGACTGAGAGACATTAAGAGAAATGTGACGGCTACCAAATCATCTATCGGGAGCAGCTTCATACTGCCCTGTGAGTGAACCCAAGGCTGGAAAATGACCCTCAGAAACCTCAAGAGTTATCGCAGACGAGACCCAACATCCACAGCGAGGCGTTTGCAGCGATCTCTCCGTGTATCACATTACACCGCTCATCCATTATGAGCACTTGGGTGCCAGTCAAGGTGAGGCAGCGCCGTGGAGAAAGAAAGAGAGGGTCTGGTCCATGATGGATGGATCTGGCCCGCCGCGGCTCCTCTCCTCTCCCTCACGGAGCTGGTGACTTTCCAGCCAGGCAATTATCATTGCAGAAGGCGTAATAGCCTAATTAATTACCAGTGTCAACGTTGCCTTTGTTTCACTGTAACAGGACATCATGCCAACAGAGCATCCGCTCAAAGCAAAAACCTCTGATGAACGAGAGGCTCACGGAGCACAGATGATGCTGAGGAGAAACACACACACACACACACACGCTCGGTCAGCGCTGAGCTAAAACCAGAACCATCATCACCTGCCCTCAATCAACACTATCATCACACAACACCAACCTAAACACCTTTCTACATTTATTTATTGCGTTTGTTTTGACAAATCACGTCACATCACATTCCTGACACTCGAACCAAACTGACGCTTCTGGAACCAAGATGCCATTTATATAACAAATAAACGGCTGAATCTGAATTCAGCAACTGAGATTTGAATGTAAGAATTAGAATTAAACTGAATTATATTGAGAGACACAGAAAGAATGACAGACAGACAGAGACACAGATAGACAGATACACAGGCAGATAAAGAGAGCGGTAGAACAATAAATAGAACAATAGACCCATAAATAGACAGACAAAAAGAAAGGGAGAATCACAGACAGATAGATACAGTAGATAGACGCGTGCAGTACAGTAAAGTGCTGCGGCGCCCGGGGAGCAGTTGGGGGAACGGTGCCTTGCTCAAGGGTCTCACCTCAGTCGTGGTATTGAAGGTGGAGAGGGTGCTGGGTATTCACTCCTGCCACCTACAATCCCTGCCGGACCTGGGACTCGAACCCACGATCTTTGGGTTACAAGTCCAACTCTCTATCCATTAGGCCACGACTGCCCCCTAAAGAATAGCAGTGTCCACACCAGAAACAAAACGATTTTTTTCAGCTGATGAACAATAGAAACATTGACAACCAATCAGAATCAATCTTTCTATCACGCGCTTGAGAATTTAAAGTGGCAGACGCACTTGAGCTTATAATAAACAGACAATATCATTCACTGGTGTGGAGACAAATATAGTTTTTATCTTTATAGTTATCGAGTTTGGTATGAACAGGCCTTTAGTCATGTTTCAAGTTTCTTCTAAAACTCATCTAAAATAAAATGAATGCAGAGCAGCTTAGATCATGCGATCTTAAGAGAATTCAATGAGTCATGTTGGAGTTCACAGTGAGATCTCACTTAGACACTCATCTGATTGCACATCTGAGCACAGTTTGAGACGGCGGAGATCTTTTCTGAAACTCTGAGGTTACTGGTGTCTTCATTTGTTCTCCATTCCATCTCATTGCTTTCTAAGAGGAAAAAAAGACAACCCGGCGATCACTCAGTACCATAGCATACACCAAAATTCCATGGTATCACCCTTCACAGTCTAATTGGAAGCTAACACACGTTCTAAAGCGGCCCGCGAAACACCTTGAGAAGGATCTAGTTCTCACAGACCACTGGAGCTGAGCAGAAAGTACTTTATAATAACGTCAAATGTCGCAGGCAGCCATTGGAGAGTGAAATATTACGTGTCAGGTCTGTCACATTCCCTCCATTTTTACATCTGAGCTGAGGCGGCGGTACACAGGCAATCAGACGGCAGAGAGAGAAGCCAAATACAGTGCGGCAGCAGCGGGAATTACTGTGTGACTGATGAAGGGCGAACGCTCTGCGTCTCATCTTCAGTTAAACGCAACACAAACGCAATAAAACTGCATTTTGAGAGGAGCGACTAGAAAGAGCGCAAACACGTCAGTGTCGGAGCGTTTGCGCGGGGCCCGAGGCAGCGTGGCTCGGCGTGGAGCGCATTGAGTCTAATAGGAGTCGTCTTCGGCGTTGCAAGCAGCTCCTCGGCTCCCACTGCGAGGGGAGTTTTGCATAATTAATGACTGTTGATGTTTCCAGGTAGTCGCCTGGCAAATTCACTTCAGACCGGCTGCCACGATCGCGTCTCCGGCGAGAGCAACACCGGAACAGACAGCTAACATTACTGCTATAAACAAGGCAATTTTGTACAGTGTCTTCCGTCATTATTGTGAAGTGTTCAGGGCCGACAGTTCGAGTCACTTCGGAGATGAGAGCGCGAGGAAAAATGATGAAAAAATAACGGCGACGCCGAGTGCTTTTCTGTGTCGGCAAACCTACAGAGGCTTCAGCTCCTTGTTTAGTGAAGCTTCAGTGAACTTGAAGATGTCAGCAGAGAAACGCCGCCGTCTTTTGTGCTGTCACAGGAATACGAGCACACTCCCAAACAGCAGTGAGAGCTGCAGAAAAAGTGTGTTCACAGAAATGTACTTGGGATGAGCAAAACTATATTTTCATAATAAGTCAGTGGGGCCTGAATGACTTGTGATTTTTCTAGCACAGGCGCTATTGTTTCGGTAGCCTGAGAAGAGTTAAATGTTTACGTCATCTCAGCACGGTCGTAGCTCCATGAACACACATACAAAAATACTCTGCACATTCTTTAGACTTAATGTCAGCGTCAAGATTGCTTAAGGTCCTGCAATTAGAGTCGATTCACAATGGCACTCAATGGCCTAAATCCTACACCTTTTTATAGAGTAGCTAGGTGAGTTTAGTGTGAATGAAGGACATTTCAGACATCTATTTCAGATGAATAGATAGATGGATGGATGGATGGATAGAGAAAAACTGATAGATAGAATAATAGAGAGATGGAATGATAGGTAGATAGATAGATAGATAGATAGATAGATAGAGCGAAAGAACAATGGATAGACAGAACGATAGAAAGAGAGATAAATTGATAGATAGAACAACTGAGAGAAAGAGATAGAATGATAGAAAGACAACAATAGATAGAACGATAGACAGAACAATAGAGCCAGAGATAGACAGATAGATGATAGATAGATAGATAGATAGAGAAAAAATGATAGATAGAATAACAGAGATAGAACGATAGATAGAACGATAGATAGATAGATAGATAGATCGATAGATAGAACGATAGATAGATCGATAGATAGAACGATAGATAGATCGATAGATAGAAATTAATAGATAGAACGATAAAGCGAGAGAGAACGATGACAGAAAGAGTGACAGAATAGACAGAACGATAGAGAGATATAATGATAGATAGAAAAATGGAATGATAGAACAAAAGATAGATAAGATACTGTAAATAGATAGATAAATAAAAGAGACAGAACACTAGAACGACAGAACTATAGATAGAATGATAGATAAAACTTTTCATCTAGTGCTAAAAATTTAAATAAATTAAAAATATTGAAAAACTATCAACTAAACTATTAATGATTAACTACCCTACAACTATAAAAAAACAACATTTTCTTCACTTATATAAAACAATAAAACTTATGTTAAAATATTAAAATATTTTATTTAAGTCAACTCTTTTAATTTTTTGTTACCGAAACTGAAAACTACAAAAAAAGTCAAAATAAAACAAGATTACTAAACTTTAAGAAAAATGATGATGCTAAAATAAGCTGTAGCTTTAACAGGTTAAACAACATGCTGACACTCAGAGGAGGTTGTGTCTCTGTTGCGTCCCGTTTAAAGCACCACAGCTAAAAATGAAAGACTTGCAACCTCACTAATCGACTAGTCGAGTGTCCTGACCATCCCTAAACCATACGCCCACTGAAGAGCTCCGAGGAGAGGAGTTTGGTGGTCAGCTACATGCGCCGCATGCGACATTAAACATTTAAACACCCCACCCACCACTGCCGGGCTATTTTTTACAACTTTATCCTCTCATTATTAATTTGTAATAACCTTTAAGGCTTTTTGATGTCATACATATTTCACAGAGAGATATCCTTCCTTTTTCACAGCTCTCACGTCAGGCTGTCAAATGACGGATCACCGGCTCGACGTGAAGGTGTGTCATCACCCGCTATAATTAGCAGCCGCTAGGAACAAAGAGAGGCATTAACCTAGACCTGCGCGTCTGCGTGTGTCTGTTAGTTTGTGTGAAAACATTATATCAGAAATTAGACACGGCACAACTGACGCCGCATGTGTGAATGATGTCTGTTTTTACGGCTGGGAGTGTTTGCAGGTTATTTTAAAAGTCCCGACACGTGAAAAATGGCGTGGATAGGCTGGTGATAAGCAGCTAATAATTTCAAGCCACTTAGGCATGTATGAATATGACCTGCGAGGCCTCGTTCCTCCCCTCACGCGGTATAAATCAGCAGCGGGTACAATGAGACCCAGAGGAGCTACGGTGAACGCTGATGAGTCCCATAATTCTCCAGGCTGGGACTTCCTCCTCTGTGACCACCTGGACAATGGCCAAACCTCCGCAGAGCACAGAGACCCGTGCCAAACTCTAAGAGCCATAACGTAAATTCAGTCTGTTTGTTTAAATGCCAGCTTCTTGGCCGGACACTTTCGCTGTAATAGCGCTTTCTCTTGGTGACCCAGATGATGCATGCAAAAATGGGATTTTAAGTCAACGGGAATCCATCTGAACCCTATTTACTTCCATAATACACACTCCTGATCTTATTTGTCCAAGAAATAGAAAGCATAGAGAGTAAAGTTTCTCTGAAATGACTACTGTGTGTCCTACATCACTAAGCCCTCCTATACTTTAACCCTTTCTCTACGGCACTCACTTTTAGGATACAATCAATTCATGATCTATCAATAAAGTTCATTTTACAAAAGCAAAATAGCTTATGAAAGCAGTTTCATGTACACTTTTAAATAAAAATCATAAAAATCATAATTATGTCATTATAAAATCTAAATTATAACAAAAATTCATAATAATGACAATACAATGACATAAGTCATAATTATCAGCTTTATGTCTCATAATGGCTTGGTTTGTGATAGTTTTGACTTTTTATGAAAATGTCAATTTATGTCATAATTTCACTTTTAAGTCATAATTGATAATAATCAATTTCAACTCTTCAATTTCTGCTTTCTTTATAATGTGTATCTACATTTATCTATAACTATTCACCACATAATATGTATGTAATTTTACTTTATCTCATAATCACGACTGTCCAATGTACATTTAATTGCATCTTTTTTCAAGTCGTGCAGATTCTGACTTTAGACTTTTTATTTTTTAGTCAATCAATCAATAACTTTTATTTATACAGCGCTTTTAACGATACAGATTGTAGCAAAGCACTGAACATTATCAAATAGGAGAACAGAGTGATGGTAATGTATAATGACGAGATTAGACTATTTATTTATCAAATGCAGAGACGGTCTCTGTAATCAAAACAACGATAATCACTAGAAATTAGGTGCCCACGGTATTTATTTCATTTCATTTTCATCTCATTATTATGACTTATTATGTCAATTCTGACTTCTTATCTTATATTTTGTCATAATTTTGACTCCCATTATCTCAATTATGACTTGTGTCATAATTTATGACTTGGTATGTCAATTTTTACTTTTTATCTCATAATTATGACATATCTCATAATTGTAATATTTTAGCTGAATTATGTTTTACCAAATATTTTTTTTGTTATGTGATGGAAATGGGCTGCTTAACAGCTGCTTGCTACAGTAACTGGTCAATCACTGCACATAGTTATATACACATTATATTACTGAAACTGACAAACAATATTTAGTATAAAACAAGCCATTGTGTTTAATACAGTAAAGCCAGACACTGACCCAGTACCTAAAGAGTTATGGAAAAGTGTGTAAGTAAGTGGGAATCATGGGATATCAACAAACCTCTCCCATAATGCATCAAACTGAAAAGATAAAAAAAATCCTGAAAAAAACACAAGATAGTGAAATCGAACAAAACTACATTACATGAGACCAGTGTCACAGACTAAATGCAGTGGGTCACGGTAGCAGTGCATTATGGGTGTTTCTTCACCTATATAACTATGATAGGACAATGATTTGACGACTAGACTGGAAATAAATAAAAATAAAAGGCTTACATTTATTCTACTTTTTGTTAGTTACACTTTATTTAAAGGTGTCCTTGTTGCAGTGCATGCAATTAATTTTTGTTTATGGATTTTTATATTTGAAGACTGAAAATCCAGATCTGGGCCAAGAGTAAAACAATAAAATTGATACATAAAGCATTTGAAAAGTAGCAAAAATAAGTTGAAAACTGTTCATTTAAACCAAAATCCGCCCCAGGCCATAAACGTGCCTGAAGTTGAAGAAACACCCTGTTATTGTTTGCTGGCATCTGTTATTGTAGTATCTGTATTGCTTGCTAGTCGTCTCAATTACCGATTGTTATTTTCAAATCTCTCTGCAGTTAAAAGGAAGCAAACACTGGAACGTGACAGTGAAAGTCACAAAGAAGCCGTGCTGCTATTTATATGTCAAATAGATGCAGTTAGCATTTAAATGACACTTCGCATTACACACTCCTCATCCCTGATGAAACAAGCCTTAAAAACAATATAAATAGAGTCTTCTGGGTCACGAATGGTGTGCAGATAAACTGGATTAACCACGGTAAACATCGTCCTATGTCCGTTAGATAAACCCTAACGAGTGACGGGTCTTTGACAGTATGAATGAAGTGGATAAGAATCTGCACGACTTGAAAAAAGATGCAATTAAATGTACATTAAATCCCTGTGAATCATCTGCTACATCTTAAAAGGCATATTTGAAAGTGGTAAAACGAAAGTGGCCAGTAAAGAAAGCCGAGGCAGCGGTGCGTGTGAAGAGCGCGTGACTGCGTGTGCATGTTTGAACTGCGGGACTGGAGACTCTGACTTGATTTAGTCAGGGAATAGATGTCTGTCCTTCAGACCACTGGATAAAATTGGTCTCAATATGAAATGTAATAAAACGGCACTATCGCCAGATCTCTGTGCACCTCCAGTCATTCTTCACATCTCTGCTATATACAAACACACATGCGATGGCTCACAATTACAGCAGTGAAGTCGTGTTGGGGAAGCTGCTCTGAAACTCTAGCTAGAAACACTCAATTTCACGCAGATAAAATCAATAAGCAACAGCATTTGCAACCCATTTAAATGCATCATTATGTGATGCATTTCTGAGAGAAACAGGATATTCAACGTGAAAAATGGAGGATGGGACTTGATTTTATCCATCAGGAATTGATAGGATGGTAAGAAGCATCCATGTATAAGGGAGAGGTTTAAAATAAGAGGGACATCTGCCAAAAATCATGTCTGATCTCATTCAACCTCTCCCAAACCTACTTGACCGTAGTATAGTTTAATGCAAATTACCAAAACAAATGTATAAATAACACACACACAGACATAGTATTTTTCATCTGAAACAATCATTAGCAGATAGTTAATACTGACTATATTCACATATAATCCTAGTTTAATGATATGGTATAATCTGCTTTTTCATTATTTTTTGTGTCAAATATATATATATATATATATATATATATATATTATTTTTTTTAAAATTATTGGTCACTTTATATTAGGTGGCCTTATGTTCTTACATCAAAAAATAAGCACAATGTACTTATTGTGTTCCTATTGTACTGCAAAACACTTCTGCTATTGAGGTGGGATATGGGTACGGTTAGGGACAGGTTTGGTGATATGAATAGAATTTAAGGATGGATTAAAGTGTAAGTGATAGGTTAACAGTGTAATTATAAATGTAATTACAGAAATTAATTACAGATGTATTTACATATAGGTATTGGTTGCACTTTACAGTACGTGTACATACGAGTACTTACAATGTATTTACAGTGTACTTACCCGAGAAAGTACTGGTAATATAAGGTAACTACAAGGGATATGGTTAGGTTTAGGGAAAGGTTCAGGGTCAGTAGTACATAGTTATTGCAATTACTACAATAAGTACATACTACGAGGAACAGGACTGTAAAATAAAGTGCTACTGGTATTTTTAAAAATATAAGTACAATGTAAAAACATGTACGTACACAATAAGTGCATTATATCAAGCTATTCATTTAAATGTAATGACCACTTAATACAAAGTGGAACAATTATCAAATAAACAGATTAACAAATAAACGTTTTAAAGCAATATTTAATTTGCTACAATCGATGTGATCAATGATCAATTAAACCCATGAGAACTGCTGAAATAAATCAGATTGGCTTTCCTAGTGTTACCTGGAAGACAGAACAAGAGAGAAGTCATCTAGAAGAGTGTTTGATTATCACCTCACCTCACGAGTCTGACACAAATCCAGGGATGCAACATTCTGTCACACCAGGCTATACTTTAACTTTTCTAGTAACAAGTACAACTCTGAAAACAGCTGAACTACTCCACCCCGCAGAGAAATGAGGTTAAGTAAGCAGCACTACTATTAGCTAGCTTCTCTCTAACAGCAAACTACTGATCTCAGCTCTCAGTTCGTTTGATGATAGAAGGAAAATAAATCTTATCAGAGCTGTGAGCTCAGCGCAGGACTAAAGGTGATGCTCTGCACTCAAAAGAAATGTAAACCTGTTCTCCGGCTGGTCCTTTCACACCTGTCAGCGGTCAATAGCTACTCTGGAGAAGAGAAAAAATGAAAAAGAGAGGCCTTGACACTAATCCCTCGAGACCCAATTAAAAGGGTGACAATCACCATCACCACAGGAACCCAGAGGATGAATAGATGCCTCTTTAATTGAACTAAACGCTTGCTTCTGAAGAAACCTGAGTGAGATTTTTAACAGGCACACAAATATTTGAGAGCAAGTGCGATCAGGAAACAAGTGCTCGGTTTCTCTTCCCACCTGATATGAAGTTAATCTTGAAGATATGCTAAGAGTTAAAATCATTCATGTAGCACAAAGATACACACCGAAGGAAGTTGCTGTCAGGAACATTTGAGTGTCATTTCTCACCCCAAAATCCAAGTACAGAAAGATTTTTTTTTTTCAACGTGACATTACAGTTGTTAAGCTCATTTAATCCCCAAATCTATTTACTGCAATAAAGCAACAAATAAATAAATATTAGTGCTGTCAAATCAATTCATTGTGATTAATCACATCCACACTAAGTTATATGGAATATATATATATATATATATATATATATTTGTGCTGTCAAGCAATTAATCGTGATTAATCGCATTCAAAATGGAAGTTTCTGTTTACATATGTGTGTGTATATTGTAAGAAGTCAAGGGTATTTTCTTACATTTCATTTACTTTGATTTTAATTAGCTCTTTTGTTTTATGTAGGTAAATGAATCTCAAGGATTCGAGTTGATATGATTATCCTTACTCGAAATAAGGAATTTATTGAACTATTCTACTATAACATGACTGACCTAGTGAATACTCAAACACACACACACACATTCACACACGGTTCTGAGGACGAAAAGCAATTGTTTCATTAAAAAAAAAAATACTTCCTACTAGTTCTAGAATCACGACCCGAGTGAATTCACCAAGCAGAGGTTTAGCGTATCGTTAACTTTCTGTTGCACCGTTCAGCAAGAAAGGAGGTATCTGTGTTACCGCTCCGAGCTGAGAAGGCAGCTGATTGGCTCGTCGAAGGGCATCCCGGCACTTCTAGTTGGCATCTTTGGGATTTCACCGCCGGTGAATCAGTGTTGCCTTGGTGAGGAGAGGAGCGTCTGGATGCTGGTCGGGCCGTTCCTCTGAGTTCTTCTGCAAGTGGGTTGCACTTTGGAGTTTCAGCAGTTAGGATGAGCTGTTTAGGTGAGTTCTTGAAAGACGGCAAAGTGCACAGATGTAACGCGCAATGGCAAAGAGCGGTCACACAAAGCTGGATTGCGGGTTCGCGGCTTCTCTGGTTTTCCTCTACCTGTTTGCCGTTGCCTCTTTCTTGATGTCGATTTGATGATGATGTTTTTCCTCTCACGTAAAGTTCCTTGGTTTCATGTTTTAACCTGTGAACTTTGTTCCACCCCGGGAGGGGGGGCCTCCAATCAGTTCAGGGCTGCTGGTTCCTTGTCTTGCATAAATGAACATACATTAACACAAGGTCTGCGAATGAATGTTTTAGAAGTTTGGTGGATAAGTTTATAAGGGTTTATAACTTCTGTCTGATCTGAAATATCAGACATTCATTCCCACCATGGACTTACAGGTATTCCAAGCTTCCATTAGATATCAAACATGCCTATAATTCAAACATAGAGTAACAATTAAACTTCATTTCCCCAATAGCTATGCATAGATAAGTGATAACCCAATATCATAAACACCACAGTGCATGGAATACACATAAGAAATTATTTGTAAACCTACATATTTGCTCCAATAGCAATGAGCAAAATTATTGTCCCTTTTAAGACTGCTTACGCACACATTCCAGAGTTTCTTTCTTTTTGGCGCAAAGACCGGTTTCCTAAGGAATGCGCGGCTGTTGGAAGCGCTCCGACTCGAGATTGCAGGAGGTCACGCTGAGGAGGTCTGGAAAGTTTTCTCAGCGTGTAAATCAGATGCTCGTGTTTATTCGATTATCGATTTATGCTGGGTACTGGTCAAGGTGCACTGACCATCTGTGGCTTGAACGTCTCTTCACAACAAGTTCCCGTTCTGTTTTGATTCTTTGGCAGTTTTAAATCCCGAGACAGAAAGACCAGGAGACAAGTCCAGACACTCAGCATCTGAGGATGGTCACTGATCAGTTTTACGACTCATGAACGGTTTAGGAGGGGAACTCAAGATTCTTCTGGAATGTTGTTCTTTATTTGAGGCTTGTCTGTTCACTGCTATCAGATCCTACAATATCATATATAAATATATTTAACATATAAATGTTTTTCTTAAATGTATACATGCATGTGTGAGTTTTTTTATATAAATAATAAATACACAGTACACACAGATATATACTATGTAAACTCAAACTTAAATTGTGTGATTAACAAAAATAAATAAATAGCCTCATTGTCATTATTGTAATATGAATATTTAAGCCACAATTTTATACAAGTATTATGTATTTCTGAATGAAGGTAGTATGTGTTGTACTGCCTATGAAACAATTTATTTAATTAAAATTATTATTATTAAAATTATTATTATAATCATTCATAAAACGAATTCAAACTAGATAGATAGATAGAATATTTAGGGTTAGAGGTTTGATCAAATAATCCATTTCTCAAGATTTCGAATTTAGGAAGCCGCAGATTTCTGATCTAAACAGTCAAAGAAAGAAGCAACGTTTCATGGAGACTCCTGTCTTTTCCTGCAGTAGAAAATAAGACACAATGCCTTTTTGGTGTTTCTTCTGCTCAGTTTTTCTGAACTCTCTCCTGTTGAGCGCCACACCAGCTCCTTGCACAGCCAAATGTTAATTAGTATTGTGCTTAATCCGATACTGGAGAGCCCCAAACTGTCAGGTCATATTATAAACAATCGGCCTCAGCGTTAGCGCAAATGACACGTCGCGGCGCTATCTCTCCCCGCAAAACGCTCCCAAGGTACTAATTGGCCTACTTTATGCTCTCTCTTTGAATTGCCATTTCTCTCTTGGTTCGGGGTATTAGTCTTGACAACCATCGATCTGTAATGTGCAGCATTCTACTGTATATGTTTTCCAAGAAAAATAAACGGAGGACGGCGAAGGCAATGAATGAATTAATGCCTCCCGCTCTGACGTAGCGACTGTAACTCTGTAGGCGAGTGGCTTTTGTTTGCAAGCGAATGAAAGATTGCATGAAACTCCAGAGGAGAATGAAAGTTCAAACACTTTGCCAGCAGCAAAGTAAGTGTAACTTTTCTCCTCTTAAATTATTTAAGATTAGCAACATCATCTTATCAATCTATCGATCTCTCGGCAGAAAGATGAAAATGGAAAAATAATGAGGGAGATGAATGCTGCGTAAAGAACATCAATGTGCAAAATTTAATTATCTGCTGCGGTGGAAAAAAAAAACAAAAAAAAAAACTGTTGGCTGTTTTCTAAAACAAAAAGAAGCGGTTAATATTTTTTCCTTCTCTGCATATTTTAATTACCAGATCAATCATAACTACGTACGGCGCGCCGCTTGCGAGAGAGAGAGAGGAGAAAATTGCGAGTCTAAATGAAAAACAATAGATTTACTTTAAAGTCGGAGCTCTTTTGAAGTCTAAATTAAAATTTCAGGTACCTTTAGGAGAGGCAGCTTCACAAAGTTATGATATTCAATTAGTGTGTTTAGATTCCACTGAAATTACACTTCACAGCTCGACACCATGTTCAATGAAAACTCTGGAGATTCCAGACTTCTGTTGCCCTAAACAGACAGTGGGAGTTCAAACCGACGCAGGAGCCTTTGGAAGAAAAATAACGGATCCTTTAGCCAGATGAAATTCTCTGTGATGCACAGACTATTGTTCAATCAGACTCACAATATCTGCTGCTGCCTTCCAGATTTGAAGACCACATGAACGCCACAACCGTGCTGCATTCTTTCTCCGTGGGAAAGACTTTTAAAGTGTGTCAGCATTATGTTCACATGTATTTTGTGACCTGCTGATGAAAAGTGCACAGCAAAATTATGATTTCTGAAGTCCTAGATCTTTCTATATATAAATTTTGTATATATAAACTAAACTATATATAAACCTGTCAAGAACATATTTGAGTCCCATATCGCCCCAAAATCATAATTTTTCATAAAGACAAAGAAGCCTATTTTAATTTGATTTTTTGCAACATTATTTCTGAGAATTAAGCACATTTAACCCCCATTTGAAATAATAAAAATTAATATTATTATTATAATTATTAGCAGTAGTATTTAATTATTTCCTTTTCATTGCTGTAATGCAAATATTTTATACAGTATATCATGAAAAGTGTTTTAATACATTATACATTTAAATACATTAATACATTTTAAGTGTGTGTTGTACTTCCTTTAACGTTTTCTGAAATGTATATAAACGTATTTTTATTTAATTATATATATATATATATATATATATATATATATAAAATAAAATAAAAATACATCTATTTATTTACTAATTTATTAAAAATGCTGAAAATAAGAACTATAATTCCACGTTACATCTGGTTCAAGTTTTGTCAAAGTTTAAGTGTCTTATTATTTTGTAATTCATCATAATCTTGTTCATGGTTTTATGTCACGTGATCTGCTTCCCACTTGTTCCTGGGTTCATGTCCTTATTGGTTCATCATCTCATTTTGTTATGAGTTCTGTCTTCTCATTGGTTCAGTCATTGTTTTATCAACTTGTTTGGTGGTTTTTGTCATAGTCTTGTTTTTAAGCCCTTTTTGTCATGTTTTCTTGTGTTTTGAAGTATGTTATATCCTGTTACCCTGGTTTATGTTTCTGTTTTATGTCTTGAAATCTGGTTGCAATTTGGTAACACTTTAGAATAGGGAACACTTACTCATTAACTGTGACTTTTCCCTCAATAAATACCTAATTTGCTGCTTATTAATGGTTAGTAAGGTAGTTATTAAGTTTAGATATTCAGTAGGATTAGGGATGTAGAGTAAGGCATTAATATGTGCTTAATTACTACTAATAAATATCTAATATTCCAACATGCATGATAATAAGCAAGTAGTTAAGAGCTCCTAAAATGAAGTGTTACCGAAGATATTTTGAAGAATGTGAGTAGCCAAACATTTGATGGTGGCCATTGACTTCCATAGTATTTTTTCTATACTATGGAAGTGAATGGCTACTGTCAACTGTGCTTAACAGACAAAAAAAACATACAGTTTTAAAACAACTCAAGGCAGAGAAAGTGACACCATTTTAACTTTAGGGTTAATTAACCGTAGCTTATGTTTGTGGCTTGGTCCTCGTCTGGCTCGGTCCAGCAACTTTACACTCCAACATTTATAAGAAACAAAAAGGACATTTTTCATTCCTACAATATCACTCAAATGGCAGTCGCTTTGAAATGGCAATTTCCATATTTTCCCTGGAAGCCGTAAACGCAGCATATGCAGACGGCATGTAAAAGTACGACAGCCATACATCGCTTCACACACGCGCGGCTGCACATTTTCACAGATGAATAAGCTCTGCTCTTGGTTTGGAGGCTGATCGAAGACGCCATTTATCTCCACCAGCCACATACCAGCAAATGGTCAGAATTGCACACGAATCCTCCACTCACACATTCACTTCACACTTCTGAACGGTCCACGTCACAGTCAGCTGTCGCTGTTTTTTGTGCGTTTGGAGACGCTCAGCTTTAAGCGCCACATTTGGCTTGACTGGGCTGATGGCGCTCTGCAAACACATGTCACCGCTTTGATTACAAACACTAATGCCGCTATCTGACTCAGCTCCTGCGTTCTGTCTGAGCAGATAGCGCGTTTCTGTCCTACCCCCGCCTCGCGTCTCAGTTTGTGTGAAAGAGAGCTGATGTTTATTTCTTTTGGCATGTCCTCGGCCGGCGCTCCGCCACCCATTTCACACGTTTTTATTGGCTAATTTGAGTGCGTTCGTGCCAGCGAGCCACGGTTCACTCCTCGACATCCACGAGCACGCATCGAGAGAATCTGGCCTCGCTTCTACACGTCATGTGTTTCGCCGCTCGTGAGCAAACAAAACGCAGAGGCCAGGGATTCTGGGCCATCGTCTACTCTGTAAGCTTTGACCTCTTACATACGCTCACATTTTTATATCCGCTCTCCATACACAGAACATCTGCTTTGATACAACGAATCTAAATACATTCAACAGTTCACCATTCTCATTACTGGAATGAATGAATGAATATTTGAATATTTTACTTCAATTTTTTTTGCAATAAATTAATTGTGCATATTTAACTATTAAATTTTTCATTTCTGTGATAAATAAAATTTAGCACATTTAACAACCAAAATTCTATTACTGTAACGAATGAATGAATAAACAAATAACAATTTTGAATATTTTATTTAACATTTTTTGCAATAAATTAATTCTACATATTTAACTACAAAATTTGTAATTTCTGTAATAAATAAATAAATAAAATAAAAACTTAGCACATTTAACAACCAAATTTGTATTACTGTAATGAATGAATGAATAAAAATTTGGAATATTGTACTTCTACATTTTTTTGCAATTAATAAATTATACATAGCCTATTTAACTACAACATTTTTCTTTTCTGTAATGCAATAAATAAATGAATAAATAAAATGTAGTACATTTAACAAGCAAATGTCTATTACTGTAATGAATGAATAAAATACAATTTTGAACATTTTACTTGTAATTTTTTTATTTGCAATAATAGTTCAAATATTTAACAATATTTTTTTATTTTTGTAACGCAATAAATAAATGAACAAATAAATAACATTTAGCACATTTAACAACTAAATTTATATTACTGTAATGAATGAATCAATAAACACATTTTTGCAATAAATAAATAAATTCTACAATACTTAACCACTAAATTTTTCATGTAGTTTTTCATAATGTAGTAAATAAATAAAATTGAGCACATTTAACCACAAAATTTCTGTTACTGTAATGAATGAATTAATACATACACAATGAACACTTTCAACATTTTTAACTAAATAAACTAAATATTAAACTAAATTATTTTTGCAATAAATAAATAAATTCTGTACATTTAACTACTAAATTTTACATTCCCGTAATGAAATAAATAAATAGGAAAAGAATGAACTATTTTGTAAAAATGAAGAATAACAGACAAATGGATGGATGATGAATAAAAGAATGGAATAATGGAAAGAAATTACAGAACAATGGATGGATGGATGATAGAAAAACTTATGAATAGAACAATGGATTGAGGGATGGATGAAAGAATGGATGGACAGATGCATGACGGACTGATAAATTGAATAATAGAATAAATGATTATGGATGGACATAGCAACTGAAAGAATATCAGACAGACAGGTGACAGAGTGATACAGATGTTGTTAAACAGAATGGTGAATGGATGGACAGAAGGATAGAATGATAGAAGAGCAGTTTTGTGTTAAATGTATTTTGCCAGCTTGATCAAAAACGAGTCAAAAAAAAGATGTTAAAAATAACATGATATCACTTCTGTTTCTTTCATCATGCTGGAAGCAGAAGGTCACGAGTATTGCATTGCATTGTGGGATACAGCTGAATACTGCACATTTTGGCAAGCGGTGATGAACCAAAATAGCATGGGTATTTCCTCCAGGTGTGTGAAGTCTCAAGACAAAGAGATGCTGCAGATGCTCTTTAAAGGTGCGCCGTACGTCTGACCCTATTTCTGTGACACCAGAGCGATGGCTGTTTTGTCTGCGAATGTGTGTGTGTGTGTGTGGCGCACCGATGCTGCGTCCGCAAACACGTCTAACATTTGCACAGCGGTGCCGTCACTCGGGCGTAGCATCTCTTGAGCTCGAGACCTCGCACTGTCAGGACTGTAAAAATGAAAGCCTCCGCTGACGACACCCTGCAAAATGTGCTGAAGCGCATCAATTCCACCTGGCTACAGTGAGAGAGACCTATTTAAGAAAACACACACACACACGAACATTAGCACACTGTCTGTACAAACGCCACTCTAAATGACAAATGTCTTGTCCATACACATGCAGACAAGGCATTAGTTTTAGCAGCATAACAAACCAGCGCTCAGCGGCGAGGCCGATGCTTGCTAAACAGCTGTACTGCTACAGGATCTCACAGGAGGACATCTCCAATCTCTCTCACACACACACACGGCAGTCTGAGCACAGCCACTCATGCATGGGCTGCAGACACATTGAGCCATGCTCGTGTGGGTGATGGAGGTTAAGTCCAGCCTGCAATATGGCCCAATTTCATTTCTACTTTATAAACGATACTTATGTCACTGTGCAAAAAAAAAAATGAGAGGGGAAAAAAAATTATATATGTAGAATTTCTCCATACTTACTTAAAAACATAGTGATAAATATTAAATTAAATGGTAATATTATAATAGTTGTTAAAAATATTTTGTAACTGTTTTTATTTTAATATATTTTTGTTTTTTATTTTGAATTTGATTACATATTCAGCTGTTTTGTTTAGCGTTTTTGTAAAAATAATTTTTTTTATTCATTTTATTTCAAGTTTTAGTTATTTTAGTACATCAAGTTAAATTTAATAAAAATTAAAAAAATATTGCCTTGGTAACTAGCTGAAGAAAATAATAATGATAATAAATAAATAAAAAATAAAAAATAAAATAAATTGTTGTCAACTGCTAACTGCTATTTATTATTGTAATATTTACAGTATTATATTAATTATTGTAATATTTATTATATTAAAAAAGTATAACATTTGACTATCTATCTATCTATCTATCTATCTATCTGTCTGTCTATCCATCCATCCATCCAATCTATATATACATTTTGATAGCGACCAAAAGGGTCTAAAATAAAGAAATAATATTATATATATATATATATATATAGTTAATTATTATAAATATAGCTCATTATTGTCCTGTGTTTTGCCTCTTCCTCTCTTTCTACATATATACAGTGTATAATCAATATAATGTAGTTATTATTGCAATATGTATATTGTACACATATTGCAATAACTACTACATCATATTGATTATATACCTCATTATATACCTTTATATTGATTGTGTATTGCATTGATTAAATACCTCCGTTGTTATTTCTGGAATCTAGCATATCGCAACTTGTAATTATTGTCAAAATTCTGTTTTGATCTTGATCAAATAATTTTACTATTTCGCATTTTTAGAAGCAAACTCAAATATAAAGTAAAATAAATGAGCAGTTTTTGTCTCTGATAAATGGCATGTGTGTTCCTCGCTCAGCAGCCGCCACTGTTGTTCATCTGATGTCCTACATTTAACTCGCTGCGTGGACATTTTGTCACTAATGCAAAACAGCAAGCAGTTCGATGCATGTTTACTGTGTTTTACTGGGGCTAAAGTCTCCGTGTAGAATTGGTTTGACATGCTTTTGGACAACTTAGGCAGCTTGTAAAACGAGGAACAAATTAGCTTACGCATACAGTTATGCTTTCTGTAAGCTGCATATGCAAAGAATAAATTAGTTTCTAATGCACTCAGACTCAATATGCAGCTGTTTGCATTCACGAAAAAAAGTACCATCTTTTTTTTTCTTTGCAGTTGGTAGCATTCGTGACTAAGTTAAAGATGATAAATCACAGTTTTCTGTGAAGCACCAAAGTAAATTAAAGCAATAGTTCACCGAAAAATGAAATTTACTCACCCTCAGACCTTTCAAGATGTAAATGAGTTTGTTTCTTCATCAGATTTAAAGAAATGTAGCATTACATCGCTAGCTCAGATACGGATGTTCTGCAGGTGCCGTGAGAATGAGAGTCTAAACAGCTGATAAAAACATCACAATAATCCACACCACTCCAGTCCATCAGTTAACGTCTTGAGTAGAGAAAAGGTGTGTTTGTAAGAAGCAAATCCATCATTTAGTTGTTCAAACTGTTGATTCTGGCTAAAATATGAGTCCTCGATCCATAATAATGCTTTCTCCAGCTGTCCACAGACATCAAAATCCACCCACGCATTTGTTTAGAGCTGTTTTGGCTCGTAAACACTTTTTGATATGCATATTTCTCTCCTGATTCAGACACGACTTTTTCCTATATTATGGATAGAAGACATATTTAGTTGGAAGCAATGGTTTGAAGTAAAAACAGAGTGGCATGGATTATTGTGATGTTTTAATCAGCTCTCATTCTGACGGCACCCATTCACTACAGAGCATCCATTGGCAAGCAAGTGATGTGATGCTACATTTCTCCAAATCTGATGAAGAAACAAACTCGTCTACATATTTAACGGCCTGAGGGCGAGGAAAAGTTATACTTTCCGTACACTCTATCAGCACCTTGTAAACAGATCATGCCAAAAGCTGTGATTTACCTGAGACCTGGTGTGAAAAACCCATGAATTTTCATGTTTGACTGCACTATGCCTTCAAAGTGTAGTAATGCAATAAATGCAGTAGATTATGCAGGGCTAAAGCTCACACTTCTGTGAACCGCACGTGTGAACTCTCTCCCACACGGGCACAAGAGAGTGTGAGAACAGAGAGAGAGACAAAGAGAAAGCAGCAGAGATCACACCCCGCTAACACGTGCCGGACACGGGTGATAAAGTCAGGGAGGAGAGGAGAGGAGAGTCCTGGTTTCAGGCCTGCTGCAACCTATTTATATCAGCTCTGTGGGCTGCGGCCACCGGCGTGACAGGAATACCTAATGGACCTGCAGCTCGTGAACCTGCTAGTGTGGTTCAGCCTGTGACAGCCGTAGTCATTAGCACATTAGAATGTGTTCTAGGACTAAATAGGGACAATGAGGTAGGATGAAAGTTGTAGAATACAGAACTCATTTTCACATTTTCTGAAGAAGGCGTGAGTGCTGTTTGCCCGTGCAAAACCCGGCGCTACCACGCTAGGGTGTTCTGGGAGCTTTTAATTGCATAGCTAAGGTGTTTTGGGTGGTGACCCAAATCAAAAGAGCCCATTCTAAAGTTTCTATGAAATTTCAGTCTCTAGACAGGGCTTGAGGCCTCAGCGTAATTAAAACAGAACAACAAGTTGATGTAACATTTATATATGTAGCACAAACAGTGCAAGATGAGTTATGGGCTTAATACTTGGGCTTACGGGCAGTCTTGTTACTGTAACCTAAAGTATTAAAAACTGGTCTTGTTATTAAAATACATTACATACAATATAAATATTATAAAATGACAAGCTAAAATTCAAAAGTAAAGATAAATGAAAAAAGTAAATAAAAAAATACTATAACATTAAAATATAAAAAATCTAAAAATAAAAAATGTATAAATACACATACTATATTTACTATATTATTATTTTATTTTGTTATTGTTAACTAAAACTATTAAAAATCATTTTCATGTTTGAAGTAAAAATGTAAACTTAAACTAAGAATGCTGCCTTAATAACTGAAATACAAAAGTTGAAGCACTAAAAATGTCTGAAAAAAATTAAAGCTAAATAGAAATCAAAAATTAAAACTAAAAAAAAGTACAAGAAACCTGAAATTGAAAGAAAAAGCTTTCAGAAACCAAATTTAAAAAAAAAATGAGTACCTCAAAATGACTAAAAACTCAATAAAATAAAGATAAATCAAAATATTAAAATCTAATCTAAATTAAATAATAAATACATAATAAAATAAAATAAATGCATATGGTATATATACTATTATATATTAAATTATATATTACACAAACTTATTTTAGTACCATTCATACTTTATAACAGTGCATTAGTTTTTCTTTTCTTTTCCAAATCTAATCACAAATGTAAGCAATAACAGTATTTATAAACAGCGCTAAAAAAAGACAGGTCTGTTGACGGTCACACCATTCAAAAAGTAAAACAACCTCTTTAACATCAGCATGCTAACTTTAAACAAAGGACTTTCTAAATGTTAGCATGCATCATTTGAAGTGCTGTTTAAGACCTCCCGAATAGGTTTGGGATCTGAATTACAGTTTAAATCCAACATAGAAAGATTCCCTTGTTAATATTTGGCATATTCATATTAGCGAGTCCATCGAATAGCTCAGCAGTAACCGTTTTAAACTGATTTGCAATTAAACCTCAAAACGCTAATGTTTCTTCGAGACGCGTGCGTGTGTGTGAGTTCACTTAGCAGCTCGATAAAATTAAGACAACGCCTGAAGAAACACACACACACACCTGAAAATGATCCAGACGCACTCATTCACCTCACACACACACGCAGCAGCCGTTCCAAAATCTAGCGAGCTGCCTACCTAGACAGCATTTTAAGGCACCATAGGAGCGTTTGGGAACAGAACCTGTAGCTATGGCAGTGCATTAGGCCCTCATGACAATTAGCCTGGGAAAAGGTTTACGACCGCCAGGCACACAGGAGCGTACAAATCGGCACAGCCGGAGGCAGCCTCTAGAACAGGAAGTTAATTACAGCTCTTCTCATCATAACGCTGAGAGGAAGCAAGCGACATAACGCACTCTTCCCCCCGCGCTCTTCTCTTACATACTGCTATAATTAATTATCGTGCCTTTACTCTTTGATTTATTCCACGATTCATAACATATTTATACATTCAAGATGAATTATCATTTCCTTCAGGAATTAATCAAAAACCAGAGGAAGGACCGGCCCTATGTGTTGTCACTGGATCAAAGAACGAGCGACTTACCTTGCGGCAGATATTCAGGCCACACCGCAAGGTCAGCCGAGCTTACGGCCCGAAACAAACAACGGACTGAGTATTGTGATTTATGAGGCTGTATAAATTATAGTTAGTGAGAAAACAAGCACCTAGTATTTACTGTACTTCCAGTGGAAACTAAGATGCTTGCATATAAAAGTCAACATGAAATGACATTAACAACCTGTAATGTGACATTTCTGAGTGAAAAAGACAGCCAAATGAGAAAAAAGGAAAGCAGAGCATTTCAGTTACTGTGATTTGATTGGTTTGCAAAATGTGCATGAAATATTTTCCTAGGCGGAGCAAGATACTAAATTACTTTTACTATAAAAACTTTTCTTTTTGAAATATTGTGCACTGATCAATTGCTTACAAGCAGGAACATTTAATTTGCTGTCTCTTCTGCTCACTAAGGCTGCATTTATTTGCTTGCAGTAAAAACAGTAAAACTGTGCAATATTTTTACTATTCAAAATAAGTGTTTTCTACTTGAATATATGTTCAAATGTAATTTATTTCTGTGATCACAGCTGAATTTTTTAGCATCATTACTCCAGTCTTCAGTGTCACATGATCCATCAGAAATCATTTGAATATGCTGATTTGCATATTCAATATGCACTCAAGAAACATTTCTTCCTATTATAAATGTTTAAAACAATTGAGCCGCTTCACATTTTAATGAAAATACATTTTTCAGGATTCTCTGATGAACAGAAAGTCAAAGAACAGCATGTATTTGAAACTGAAATTCAATAAGGTGCACTGTATTAGCTATAAAATATGTCCTATCGTGTCCTTTTGCTTTTCTGCAGATCCCAGAAACAAATGCATCCAGAAGTAAATGGCTCTACGGAACTAATGTGTGCACGTGTGCAGAAAACCCATCCACTCCACAGATTAATAATTTAATGCTGAGTGTCTTAAATGTTCTTCTGAAGCACCCGAGACCCTCCTGCCCCAGAAAACAGGTGTCTGACTGCGAATCCCCACAAGCTGAGCGAGATGAATAGCGGGTCTGGTTTGGGTTGTGTAGTCAGCTGGATTCGTTTTACCTCTTCATCTGATAATGGCGGGTGAAGATTTCTGGGCTGCAGGGGTTAATGGCACGAAACAGAACCGAGTTGCTAATTACATGTTCCGAACTATTTATCAGATTCTCCATCTGCACAGCGCCACGACTCTCATTGTGTACGCTAAATTACTCCTCGGATTATCTTTGTAAAGCAAGTTTTCATAATTAGGGCCCTGCGTGGATGTTTCCTCTCTGCGAGCGCCAACAGACACTGAGAGGGAGAGAAAATTAGCTGACTGGTTAACTCGGGCCTGACATCTTAAACCAGCGACACAAAAGCATCTGCTCCTAGTCAAATCGTCCTAAAAGAAAGTTCCTGCCGAATTTTCCAAATAAATCCCTATAACAAACTCAAAGATCAAATGCGATATCGTAGGAATAACAGTTTAAGGGCTAGTTTAACCAAAAATTAACATTTTTGTTAAAAAAAATAAACTACCATAAAAGTAGTCCATGAGACTCTGTAACCTGATTTTTAAAATATTTCTTTAAATGAAAGGAGTTTTTAAATCTCAAGAAATGTTTCACCCTAAAGCCTTCTGAGACAAATTTCTAAGGCCTTTAAAAGATCCAAAGATTGCTGAAAAACCTGTTGAACACGTCTTCTGTCGTCTGATTGATAGTTTTTTTTAGCAAGTAAAAGCCTTTTAGTGTAATTATAAAAACCTCCACCCTCAGCTCATGCTTCATGTGTCTTTTTTGCTGAGAAATCTTAATTGATTTTTATAAATTAAATCATGTATGAATAACTTTTATATTGTTAGTAATATTTCAAGATGAACACTTACTGGACTGAAGCAGGTTTACTTGATTACCTATAGATGGCTTTTTGAATTTTTTTTTATAAAATGTATCAAATATGATGCATCAGGCTTTTGAAGAAGATTTATTTATAATCTCTCGATCATCACTGTATTGCATTGCATTATATGTTTCAAAACTACACAGGCTTGATCACGAAAACAAGAATTATAATATCATCTTAACATAACATTATTGGTAGATATAGTGTGACGACTGATATTTTATGCATTATGTAAGTATTCTGATAAAGATGTCATTGATTTACATTACAAGCTATCAGAA
>JAUMHE010000318.1:520018-535675 GCA_032359235.1 Enteromius mattozi
AGCATCTGCACCAAGTTTCATATTTTTGCACAGTTTCAGCTTCTGAATACAATTTTCTTACTATATCATACCATAAAAGCTCATATGATAAGCTCAAATATGACACTCAAAGCAAAAACACATGCAAACTTTACTTTGTCTAAAGGTTCAATAATAATAAAAAAAAGTTCATTTTTATTATTATTTGCCTATTATGTCTTCTGTAAGGGTTTATTTCCATATGGTATCCTAAAGGTGCATTGTGCCTTACTAGTTTTTCTCTGAGTCTGACTAGGGCCTCCTTGGCAAAAGTTTGCAAGCATGTTCCCATCTAAAGGTGAGCGCTGTGTGGCGTAACACTTCTCAGAGGGATCGTCGACACCTCTCCGATATCAGACCCAGCGGTGCGGCCGACTCTATTAAGACACACACGCCGTCGGACGCAAGCCTCCTCGCAGTAAATTTTATTAAAATTACCTTCATTATAAGACACTCTTCATTATAAAACCAAAAAGTGCTGCTGGTCTCCCAGGGCCTTTGGATTAATAAGGACAGCGATGTATTTTAAGCCGTAAACTCGACTTCTTACTGTCCTTAATCTCCTTTCCACTTCACAGGCCAAATTAACACCTCTCTCCGGCTCTGACGGGACCTCATTAGCTCTCTTCCACTCCGAAAGAGAAAAGAACAGGAAAGAAGAAGAGAAGACGACTACGATGAAGGAGGAGGAGGAGGAGGGAGACGACCAATGACAGCCACCAGCTCGGGGATTAACCCTTTCACGCGACCGAACGCTTCGGGAATCTAGGTCGACGCGTGTTTCTAATCAGCCGCCTGGTTAATGATAATTAGCAGGCGAGGCAGGAGGGGAGGAGACGGAGGGACGTGCAGAAATGAAACAGAGAAAGAAAAGAGAAACCTGTCATGTCGCAAACACTTCAAAGCCGACGACTTCTCTTTTAAAAGTGGCACGATAAGGGTCCAAGAACCACTGGGGACCTTGAGAAAGCGCAATGCTGAAGAAGGGAGGAGAACGAGGGCCGAAGAGACCTAAAACACACACGCACACACGCTTCAGAGGGACCCAGAACACACAAACACACACTCCACCTACATAACGCTGCGAGCTCTCGTAGTTTACTCTCACTGTTAAACTTCTGTAGCGCGGTAAGTGGTCCCTGTGAAGTTTACCCGTCATGCACCGCTCAGTCAGGGCTGCTCTAGATCTCCAAAATGCATAGGGTTGCTTCAGTCTTGCCAAAACGCTATTAATTATCACACCTGTTCACCTGCTACATCACTGCACAGCAATATCAAATAAAATCATATAATCACCTAAAAAATAATTTAAAAGTTTTAAAAATGTGTCCTTAATATTTTTATTATATATTAACCATAGTATAGTATATTCACCATTATGTTGCAAAGGTTCATATACCATATAAAGAAAGAATAAATTATATTCATATTTATTTTATTTGAGATCTTTGCTAATGCATAGCTAATGCTATGACTTTATTCAAAGCAACAAGTCTTTGCTTAAATCAAAGTAAAAGCCTGTTTGCAACAGACTTCATGTTCATAAACAGACACATTTCCAAGTAGAAACAAGACATCTAAGAAAAACAAATGCCAAGACTTTATCCACTGTGAATAGATCCTAAAACAAGTATATCAGCAGGCTTCACTTGAAGTTAACTATCACCCCCTCGAGTAGTGAGGTTTGTTACCGCCACAGCACACAGTAAGTACATTCAGCAGGACCTCACACTCACAACACTCAAAAGATCTTAATGATATCCAATCACAAGTAGCCACAGGAGGCAGATCTGAGATGCTTGTTAATATCACGAGTGATTGAATGAAAAATGAACATTTTGTCACCATTTTCTCATTCTCAACTTGTTCCTTTCTTCCATTCAACACAAAAGATATTTTCATGTCGCTGATAGCCACTGACCTACCAATGTTCTTTATAATATCTTCTTTTGTGCTCAACATAAGAAAGAAACTCATACAGGTTTGGAACAACTTTAGGTTGTCTAAATGACAGCTCAACTTTTGAGTAAACTATCCCTGTAATATCAGGCCTAAAATACTTTTTCGTATAAAAATGCCATCACACTCATGCACAATACAACATCGTGTGGCCAGCTGGACTCTGTGACAGCAGAGAATCACTCCTGATGAGACGGGAAACCTGCGCTATCATTTCAGTATGCCTGAGCTCTCTGGACCACAGACGAGGAACGCAAATATGATTTATGATCTGCTGTTTAATGGCTCGAGCACTGGCTTTGAGAGGAGATCAGATGACTTTCTCGACAGGAGCATGTCAGGGAAGGAACGGGGAGTGCACCATTACAACAGCATGACAAAGAGAGTGAGAGAGGCCTCCAGTACTCCTGTGTCTTAATGGAGGAGAGATGCTACTTAAGTCTGACGGGAAAATGATACCAGTCAATACAGCCAAGGGAGGGGGATGGAGCATGGATACGGATGACGTGATGCTGAGAGAGTTTGGATCCCTGGGAAAAGCAGCAATCGGCTACATAAAACATACAGAACCAATGAAGGATGCCGAAATGCAGTCAAATAATTTGGATGTTATTTCATGTATTATTTCTCCAAATCTCTCCAGTATGAGCAGACAGGAGAACAGCTATGTTTCTGAGGTGGATATGACGGTGTCTCCGTTAAACAGGGAATGTTGACTAACCTGAGCTTGGAAACTCTTGAGGACGGGTGAAACCATCTCCAACACCTCCTAAACACAGATAAACAGACACAATACTGATGAATCCCACAAAACCCCGGAAGAAACATGTTTGGGTGATACTGAACTAAAAAATGTTTTTACTTTGCTTGAAAACAATAAAGCCTATTTCTGGGGTCAGTAAGATTTTTTTGGATTGCATTATTTGGCTTTTCTCATTGTCATGGATTATTAAGAGAATTTGGGATTTGTTTTCCCTCCTATTTATATTTATATTCACACTGAATATAAATCACACTGAAATCACACTTGTAATACATAACCAGACGTTCGTCCACCTGAAACACTACAGTTCAGCTCATATAACATTAAATCTATCCAAAACTCTAAGTACTTCAACAAATGTATGAGTTTAAACCACTGTTTTCACCCACAGACTTTTATTGTACATGCATTAGTATTGCAAATCCAGAAAAAAAGACTGTCTGTGGTAATCAACAGTACATCACATTTGTTGTTAGTAGATGTTGTATTGAACCGAGAACCTTCGGCTGAAGACAATAATAACTTCTCCATTAACACAAATAACTCATCTGATTCTCCTGTCAATCCATTACTGACGCTTTGTTTATGTTCAATTACGCCACAATCTTTAACGATACGGCTAGCATGAAGCCCATTCGCTCCAGACGTTTGCTAATCTTGTAAATTCTGATTGTCACTGATGACATTTGTGTCAAGTGGAGAGCAAACGAGGCGTCGGGCTTCAGAGTCGAGAGGTCTGACGCCAAATCGTGTCGAAGCTACAAACGCAGCCTCGCAAAAAGGAGGGCCGCTAACGAGGAAAAATGTAAAATGTCAAAGCGCGTATAATGAGAGACGCGTGACAAGCATTCCTCGCGTCGTCACCTTTACCTGAAGAGGAATCGGAGGCGCAGCTCCGGATTAGAGTGACGGGAATTTAAACGGAGAGGGACTTGAACTTAAAGACGTTCGGCAGAGGATTTTCCTCCATGGGAACGAGCGGCTCATTTCCTCTGAGGTTTTTTCGCTGAAGGTTCTGGAAGATTAAATGCTGATGTCTGCCTGTTCTGGGCTGGATGTGACAAGTAACGTCAATAAACAGCAGATACTCTGTGTTACACTATTAGTGCTGATACTGGAGGGACGGATGGGTTTGTATGTACACACAGAGTGACAGGCTGACAGAGACAGAACTATTCTCAGCTTTATGAAACTAGAGAAACTAGATACAAGGAATACTGGCTAGAAATATTGGCTCATACTGGAAAAGGAGAAGTGAGGGGTGGAGAAAATGGGAGGAGTGGAGAAGACAGGGGAGGAGACTAAATGTCAAGGGGCGGAGCAGAAGGCGGAGAAAACAAGAGGGGCGGAGACAACAGTAGAGAAACTGAGAGGCAAATGGCCTTCTGACAGATGCCATAGCTGGTTTCAAAAAGCATCTATCCTTACTGATGGCTTTTCAAAAAATATACAAACCATTAGATGTGCATTCTGAGTAAAAAAAATATAAAGTATTTATAAATATAATGTTTCTGAAAGGCTTTTATGCTCACAAAGGCTGCATTTAGTTGAAATATAGCAATTTGAAATAGATGTTTTCTATGTGAATATATATGAAAATATAATTTATTCTTGTGATATAATACTGAATTTTCAGCATCATTACTCTAGTCTTCAGTGTCACATGATCCTTCAGAAATCATTCTAATATTCTGTCTTGTTGCTCAAGATACATTTATGATTATTAACAATATTGAAAAGGTTGTGCTGCATTTTACCATTTATTATATTATAGGAATTAATCTTGAAAGATTTAATGCATTTTTTGTAAATTGTGTTACATAATCAGAAATAAATGTATGTAAATGACAATAAATATTTACAAAACATACAAAAGTGCCAAAATCAGCCAGCTGGCTTTATCATGATGTCATTCTCCAGCTGTTCTAGAATAATTAGTCACATGGCATTTACGGACCAGTTGATTGGCTCAAGAAGTTCTGAAATATGAGAAGGGGAGGAGTTCAGACAAGAGAAGACAGACAGAACATGAGAGGAGGAGCAAACAGAAGCACATATGAGGGTCAGACAAAAAAAAAAGTTGACACTTGAACCCAAACTTTGTTGCCATCTCAGGTAAGGTCAAGAAAACCTCAGAACGACTAGATGAACATCAAACACACTTAACTATTTCTTGCTCTCCCACTCACCTCTGGGACATTTTTCTTGAATTCACGGCTCAGTTCCACCAGGTGCTTATGGGAGTCCTCGCTCTCTTCCTGCCGGCCTGCTAGTTGTGCCGCCACTGAATTGAGCTCCCTCTACAGAGACAAAGAGAAAGAGATGCTTTTGAGAGGCCTGCCAACACTCATATACACAGCTTAGTACATACATAAATAAATATACGCTGCTGAATATTAACCGTGTAATCCGTCATGATCTGATAGAAGGCGACTGCTTACTGTAAGCTCAGCCCCATTAATAATTAAACCAAAATAAATCCAATGCCTACAGGAGCAGAAGGCCTTTTAGATAATCAGAATCCAAAATAATCAATACCTCTGCAACAGTCATGAGAGAGAGAGAGAGAGAGAGAGAGAGAATGAGAGAAAGAGAGAGAGAAAGAGGGTGGAGGGAGAAAACGGCACATGCACAGGAACTCTGAATATTCACCAATATCCATCTTATTCAGCTGACCCGGTGAGCAGAAAGACTGAAATGTGGCTGAGGAAGACTGTAGAGAGGTCGGCACGAGCAAAATCAATATCACAAAGTACTGCTGTGCTTTTCTGTCCATGCACCATCATATTAACATGTTTTTTTTAGACATTGTGCCATAAGAGTAATAACATTTTTTAAGACTGTTCTAAGTGGAACTTTATTTGTCAGGAAAAAAACAGATAGATAGATAGAGAGAGAGAGAGTGCATTCTTGCAATTTTATATATTGTCTTGAAATTCTAGGTTGATCTTAAGATCTTAAGTCAGAACTGAGAAAGTTAGAATTTCAAGATATAAAAAGGAAATATAAACTGCAAGATACAACGTTCTCTGACTTTGCAAGAGAATTACGAGACAGGACAACATTTAAAACATTTTAAACATTTAAACAACACAAACTTACAATTCTGAAAAGAAAAATAAGGATTGTGAGATATAAAGTCAAAATTGCAGGGAAAAAAACTAATTGTGAGCTAAATAGTCAAAGATACATTTTATTTTATTTTTTTCTGTAGCAGAACAAAAAATGCAAGATTAAAATACTGGGATAAAAAGTCACAACTGCCTTTTTAAAATCCTTTGGCAGAAACAGTTGTCAACATTGATAATAATCAGCATCTTAGAATGATTTCTGAAGGATCATGTGACACTGATGATGCTAAAAATTCTGCTTTGCATCATTGGATTAAAGTGACATTTCACAACATATTTACACAGATAACAGTTATTTCACAATATTAGTGATTTTACTATATATATAGGTCCTTACTTTATGCATTAGTACACAACCCTCTACAGAATTCATTCAAACACTGATCAAACCTGCTCCAATGAAAAGTCATGTTTTACAGCTCAACCTACTTTAGAAAACATCTCCGTCCTCACATTTTCTCACCGTCAAAGGTCTTCGTGTTCAAACTAAAGCTAAAAAAAATGAAAGAGAGGGCTTTTCAATTACTGTACCAAATTCGTACATGACATAAAATTTAATTTACTATGTTTTAATTAATCTGTACTCTTACTTAAAGGCAATTTAGAAAATTATCTAATGGGAGAGGAAGAATTCCTGAGGACAAAAGCTGTAACGCAGCCCCAGATTTATGGCACCAGAGCTTGGATGCTTTTCAAAACTCTTCCTTTTCTTCACTGGAGTCTGAAAGTGTGATGATGAGGAACTGTGTTTAGGACACTTGTTCGTAAAACAACAATATATTTAAGTGGCTAATTTGACCTCTAGAAGGACTTTGCACTGGACTGGTCTCTAAAAAGGACGACTATCTTAGCTTTAAATCACAAACAGCATCATGACAGCATCTGTGGCTGTAAGTTTCACCTGGAAAGTCATTAAAGCATCAAAAGATCAACATGGAATGAAAAGACACATTTAAGCTTTTTTACGGAAGTCATTTACAGAGCTGTTAAGCTATAATTGTTTAGGGACTGGAATGGTTTGATGGACTGTGATGGTTGGATTTAACCTCTATTAGCTTGAAGCAGTTCATCTCTCTGACTGACGTACAGACGAGAAGCTCGACATAAAGTGACACACAGAGTTTGTGGTGCTTAACAGATCCAGAAACATTGATGCTATCAACCCAGTAACAAGTCAGCACAGTTTCCTTTTTAGTTGACTTTGTAGTGTGTACATCTACAGAAGCAGGTGTGTTGAACGACATGACCTTAATTCTAAATAAATATGTAGGACTGTGTTTGGAATTAAACATGTCATCTATTTTCTCCAGCTATTGTTCTTCTTTGTTTCCATTCTTAATGATTTCTTACTTTAGTTACTTGAGTCTTGCAGGATTTATGTATAATGTTTGTTCAGTGAATCTACAAACACCCAACATGAATAAAAACATTACATTCTTACATTTTATAAAGAATATACTCTACCATGTAAAAGTTTGTTTGAACAAATGCTTTTGAAAAAAAGTCTCTTTTGCATCTCATTTTTTAAAATGCATTTGTTTGTTTAAAATTACAGTAAATCAGTAATATTGTGAAATAGTATTACAATTTAAAAATGCTGGTTTCTAGTTGAATATATTGTAAACTGTAATTTATTTCTGTGATCAAAGCTGAACTTTTAGCATCATTACTCCAGTCTACAGTGTCACATGATCCTTCAAATATCAAGTATTATTGGTGCTCCATTATTAATAATGGCTCTATCAATGTTAAAAACAGTTTTTGTTGCTTATATCTTTTTGAAAGAAATCTTTTGTAATATTATAAACGTCTTCACTGTCACTTTTGATCAATTTAATGCATCCTTGCTGAAAAAATACATTTTTAGGGTAGGATTAATTCATTCTTTCTTTTGCTCTTTCTATTACTTTTCATTCATTAACACTTTTTTTATTCATTCGCTTTTTTGTTCTTAAACGTTTTAATGTTTTCTTCTTTTTTCATTCACTCTTCTTTTGTTTCTTCATTTGCTCTTTCTTTTATTCTCTTTCATTCACAAATTTGTTCTTTTGCTTTTTAATTCTGTCTTTCGTTTATTTTTTTGCTCTCTTTCATTCACTTTCATTCACTTTCTTTAATTCCCTCTTTCATGCATTCTTTTTTCTTTTATTTTCTTTCTTTCTCTCCTTCTTTTTCCCAATTCCCTTGCCAGGCAAAAATCATAAGTCAGATCCACTTAGAAAAAAGTATTGATACACTACAAAGCGGTATGATTTGAGCAACATCTGTAGCACAAACAGTGAAGTTTAATGCTTCTGATTAAGGATTTGAACAAACACCAAACTCTTAAGTGTGAAGAACAACAATACCGAAGAAACACGGCTAATTGCCTGAGCACAAACTTCATCACTAAGAAGCATTTACAGAAACTTGTGTTTAAGTTTTAGCAGCACTAACAGTAGGAGTATATAAAGGAAAAGCTTTTTTATTAATAGTTTTGACATCTGACACATCACAAACAGCATCTTTGCTCCCTGCATCGTCTACAGAGACGAGATATCAGCAGGAGCTGGAAATAAACCTGCTCGCTTTCACCTTTCAAGAACAAACTGCAGCACGCTTCACTTCTGTTGTTTTTTTAAAAATGTTTGTTCATTTGTGCTCAGACAGCCATCAGACCCACCTGATGCTAACGCGCCGTTTGCCAAAAGCCCTTTTTTTTCCTCATTTCTCTGCTACCCATGATGCACTGAGGCTCTGAGACGCCTGTTAATGCAAGCGTGCTCAGCAGGTGATGATCCATGCTAGTCAATGTCGTTCCGAGCAGGAAAATTACAGTACACATAAGATGCATGAACCGCGGTCTGACACGAGCGAGCTAAACTAGCTTTGGGTTACGCTCAGAAAACTTTCACCATAAACAACTTCAAATCTGCTAAATTCTCCAACTTTATCAAGCTATACATTTATATCCTCATTTCAGCCTTTTCCTTATAGTGATTTAAAATTCATATTTGAGGCTAAATATTTTGTAATACTTTGTACCCCTCAGGGCAATTTATTTTCTAAATTTTTAAACAATGCAATGTTATTTTACATTATTAATAATAATACTTATAATTAAATATTAATATGCTTAATATTTAGAAAATATGTAAAAGAAACTATTATTAATAATACAAATAAATTATTGTGGTGTTTATATATTATTATTAGTTATAATATTAATAATAAAAATAATGATATTGATAATAATTATTCTTTTTAGTAGTAGTAGTAGTAGTATTGCTGTTTTTATAATATTTAACCTACAAAATGGTGACTTGAAAAAGCAAAACAAAACAAAAAAGATAAAATATAATTATGGCAAACTCAAGTCTTTTATTTCTTTTTTGTTACCCTACAAATTGTCAATTTACTATGTTAACCATGTTGTTCCAAACCTGTATGACTTCTTTCAGTGAAAATCAGAAATTCACAAAATAGTCAAGACATTGCTTTCCTCACAACCTAAGAGGATGATGATTGTAAATCTCATAGAAAAATATTAATATTATAAAAATATGCACCATAAAAATATTCAAAAATTACAATTAAGTACCATAAATACATATTATATAATATTTTGCAAAAAATATATTATTATAAAAGTAGTTCACACATTTCGTGTTACAGGTGTTCTGAAGTTAATAAAGCGGTACGATACAATGTGTAAAGAGCAGACCAAATTTCTGTTAACATTCTCTAAAAATCTTTGGCTCAAACATACTTCAAAACTTGATATTTTCTGTTCCAAAAAAGAAAAGAAAAAACTCATCACACAGGTTTGTAAGGACATGAGGCATGAGTAAATGATGACAGAAATTTCACTTTTGGGTGAACTATCGCTTTAAATTGGATCTTAGTTCCAGGAAAGCCACAAAGAAATGTCACTATTGAACAGTATTGAAAAAAAGCCACACTTGTGTGTAAAAAGAAGACATCTTCAGTCAAACGTTCGACGTTTTAAGGGTTTGGAAAAAGGCAATCAGGCCTGTATTTTCAGGATGCGGTGGGCAGCTGGGTCAATATTGAGCCCCTGTCATTACGCCGGTGCCAGTCAAACATCCATCTGTAATTGATGAGTTTCCCTCTGGGAAGCTCTGCCGATGTCACGGGGGGCGGGACGAACCACTCGGGGGCGGAGCAAAGCTAAACCAGCCCTGCTGAGGCCAGCATCTGTCAGACAAGCCAGCGAGGAAAATTGATTGGCTGAGGAATTTGCGTTCACGTGCAGTCGGCCGACTCCATTTGAACATGAGACGTCGTTGCCGCTTGAACTTGACACTGAATCAAACATGTCTACGAGTGGCCGAGATATATATAAAAGCACAAGCAAAGATAACTAGGGGTTAACTAAATCACATCTGAGAGCTTGTCGTCTGTAATAACCAGACAAGCAATGAAGGGCCGTAAATGAAAACGCGTACTGTAAATACACAGACTGTTAGAACACAAAGATATAACCTTCAGATTCACTATAGAGCTCGAAAAAATCTTTACCATCGATTAGCACAGAATCTATGGCACCTCTCGCTGATGACAGCAGGGAAGAGAGGAAGTTGACATGTGGGAAAAGCAAGAGAGTTCTCAACCAGTGAGCCAGAGTGTTTGGACCAGCAGAAATGAACTGCAAAAAAAGTGGGTGGTTATGGGAAAAAAAGGGGGGAAAAATGCAGATGGAGGTATTATTTTTCTTTTTGTATCCCATCTAATTGCAATCATAGGCAGATGTCTGCGAGTGTGACAGCATCAGCAGAATTGCTGCTGAGAGCACAGAATCTTTGTCTAAAAATAATCAGACGTTCTGGGCTCGGCTGTTTGTTATAATGGTAATCGATGCTGCAGGCTTTGAATTCCATCAATTTATAGATCCACTCTGTTCTGCCTGGTGATTGCGCTGCCTCTAAACCCCTGCTGCACACACACACACACACACACACGCTCATAAAAAAAAACAAAAAAAAAAAACACAAAAGGTTCACGCAGACGGGGACCATTACCTATGCATGTAGATATGCAACCCTGCATTCACGTTATACAACCAAATTATATCAAAAGAATATTGACACACAGAGAAACACAAATATAAACATAAGTGGAGGAAGAGAATAATACAACTATGCATCATGCATTCAACACACGAACACAGAAACACAAAAGATTCAAACAGACAAGGGCCATTACCTATGTATGCAGACATGTATGTTATACAAAAAATATCTATAGGATCATTACCTGCGCATGCAGATATAAACCTCACATGCAATTATACAAACAATGATATTTACTGGACCACAGCATGCAGGGCTGTATATCTGCATAAACGAGTACTTTATATGCAACATTGCATGCATGTTATACTATAAAATATTTACATACTGTCTATGCATGCACATATGCAACCCTGCATGAGCATCATGCAAAGAAAAGCTACCTGCAGGATACAAACATGAATTTTCTATATATTAAAAAAAAACAAAAAAAACTACATGATCATTACCTATGCATGCAGATACATATACATGCCATTACAGATGCAACAGTAATATGCAAAAATGCGCAACCCTGCATGGCCATACATACAGTATCTACACAACACAGACAAACAGAAAAACACAAATATAAACATCAGTGTAGAAACAGAAGGTCCAATCATGCACCATGCATTAAATACACACTCAATGGCCACAGCGAGGGACAGCAGAAGGGCTAGTCTATGATTTAGATAAGTGCAGTTTCTTTTCATACGTTTTCTTATCTCCTCGGTTTGTGTGTAAGGCAGAAGATTTGTCCTTAGCTGTTTCAGATTAGTGCCGCTTCTCAGACGCCACATTCGAGAGGAGAGATCGATCAATGAATCAAATCAACACAATCAATACGGCCCATCGCTGGAGTCTAGTCTGGCCCCCGCATTAATACTGGCACCAACCCCACCCCCTCAAACCCCCCGACACGCACAAAAAACAACAGCACTTCTCTCTGCTGCTTTTGTGTGTGTGTGTTTGGGAGAGATCCAGGATAGGGCCGTTTCTGGCGGGTGTCCATGGCAGAGATGGAAGATGAGCCGTTATCTGCCCCGACTTGGACAGGAAAGAGGAAAGTGGCCCGCTGGACGTGCTCAGAGCTGCCATGAGCCTCAGCTCCACGCTTTCATTTGTTTACCCGTAGGAGAGAAAAATCACAAACAGGATCTTTTTAATATCTCAATTGTTTCTCCTAGGAAGAGTTGAGATAAAACGGTGAGCAGTAATCTCACAAGCGTCTCCTCTAGTGGTTTGGAAGTGACGTCTCAAACTGTGCTCAGACTTGACACAAGAAAGTCAGAGGTTTCTTAAAGGGATAGTTCATACAAAAACAAAAATTCTGTCATTTACTCTTCCTCAAGTACGTTTCTTTCTTCTGTTGAGTAAAGAATGTTGGTAACCAAACAGCCGCCGGTAGCCATTGGCTTCTATAGTACGGGGGGAAAAAAATACTATATACTATGGAAGTCAATGGCCACCGGCAAGTGTTTCAGTACCTGCATTCTTTAAAATATCTTATGTGCTTAGAATAGACCCTTTCACAAGACTGTGATGACGGTCTTCAAGTTAACCCAACTATGATGACTTCCACTCCTGAGAAACCCAGAAATGTAAAAAAGATCCATAAGAAAGATACTCATACAGGTTGAGGATGAGTAAACGATGATACAACTTTTATTTACAGGTGAACTATCCCTTAAAATATATAAGAAATATAACATTTCTCATCCATTGATCAGAGCTTCAGTTAGCTGAAACATAACCAAAACCTCTATTAAGCCTCTCAAGATCTGAAAAAATTAACCACTGAGCAATGAAATATATTGATCAAGCAGTGCACAAAGTCCAGCATATCGTTCATAATTAACGGTGACATCAAAAGATACCCATCAATTAAACTGATAAATCACACAGTAAAATGCAATATTGGTTGCACAGTGAACAATCACACATAAATGAACATCACAGAGTTAAAATATTTTGTGGTGGCGTGTGAATTTAGCGGTCACCGTCTCTGAATACCACATCTTGACACCTTTCTAAACCTGCCAGCAGAGGCTGGGAAATGATTGCGAATAATTAATCCCAAACCATCAGCTGGCTCTCGGCAGACAACACGCCGGCTCTTAAGACGAGCACGAGCGTTACAATGATCGGGGAAGGTGTGACTCACGTCGTCAGGAATTAGTTGTCACGCTGCACTTCATTTAGGAGTTTTAGCACCTAGCACGCTGCAATCCGTCAACACCTTGTCTAAAGCACAAGTTCTGTTCGGAACAGCTTCATCTGTCGGGAAAAAGTGCAGTTCGGAGTTTGTGCTCTGTAAGCAAGGACGCGTTTGAAATGAAGAAGTACAGGCAGTGCTGTCGCTTTGGAATAAAACCCCTCAAGCATCTATCAGAGGGTTTTAAACCAAAGTTGCGCCTCAGCGGGGGACTGAAAATATTGACTCGTTATAGAGTCACTGTTGAGACTCCTGGTCATTTAAAGGATTGAAAAACGGTCCACCTACTGCTCATAGTAAGAGCTGCATTTGAGCAAATTATTTTTTACAGGAGGCCAGTCATTTCTGTGTCAGACTGAAATGCAGAACAGAGCGGTTTAACTTAGTAAAATGATTTTCTGAACACATTTATCTGAATGCTCTCAAGGAAAAAAAAGTACAAAAGATGAAGCTTTGTGTCTTATTTACCTCTAAAAGGTGTATTTTAGCACCTAAATAGTACATATTAGTAGCTTTTGAAAAGGCACCACTCGAGTGACATCGGTTTTCACCTTTTTTTTTTGAGAGTGGTTACACTACGTCATGTGTACTGACAAGTGGAATTCAAATTAATTTTGACAAGATCACATTAATTTCATTTGACTTATTCTGTGGATTTCACCTGGAAATAATGCACTCCTGTTGATTCAGCTGATCTTAACAACATAGCAGGCAAACATATATATACAGTATGCATAATGCACATGCATACAGTATTTATTCTGAAAATATTTATGTTTATACACTTATATATTCATATTCTTATATATATATATATATATATATATATAAACACATTTTTTCTTAAATATATACATGCGTGTGTTTGTATTATATATACATAATAAATTTACACAGTATACACATATATTATGTAAACAAAAACTTATGTAAACAATTATTCGCACCCCTAGAAATTCTTATGAGTAAAATATCTCTGAAGTATATTCCATTCATATTCACAATTGTGAGCACTCCAGGGTGATTATGGATATGAAATTATCCAGCCATGGTTTCCTGTTTCACAGAAATATATATAGGAGGGAAAACAAAGCCCAAAATCCCTTAATCATCAACACAATGAGAAAAACCAAATAATGTATTTCAGCATTGTGCAGCAAAAGATAATTGAGCTTCACAAATTAGTGAAGTGGCTTTAAGAAAAGAGCTAGAGCAGTGAAAATTCTACTTCCACCAACAGGGAAATAATTAAGAATTTCCAATCAACAGAAAATGTTACGAAACTGCCTGGAAGAGGATGTGTGTCTATATCATCCTAATACACGGTGAGAAGAAGACTTTGAGTGGATAAACTCGCCAAGAACCACAGCTGGAGAATTAAAGAAAAAGAGTCTTGGGGGTCAGAGAGGGTTTCAAGAAAAATTCTTCTTGCTCATCAAAAAACAAACTCCGGCATGTTCAGTTGTCAGACAGGACTGGAACTACAAATGGGACTGGCTTCTATGATCAGATGAAACTAAAGAACTAACTTTTTTAACAGCAAACACTCAAGATGGGTTTGGTGAACACAGGGATAAAAGTACCCCATGTGTACAATGAAATATACTGCTGAATTTTTGATGTTTTGAGCCTATATTTCTGCTGGTCCTGGACTTTAAAAAATCAATAAATGACTGACTCTGTTAGAAATCTTATTATTGTTCATGTTTGAATCTTCCAACCATACAATAATACAAACACAAACCTCAAAAACAACCCAAAAATGGGTCACTGAGCACAAAACCAAGCATTTGCTGGTCATTCCAGTCCTCTGACCTGAACCCTGTAGAAAACGAGTGAGGTGAACTGAAGAGAAGAAGCACCAACATGGAGCTGGGAATCTAAAGGGTCTGCAGTGATTCTGGATGAAGGAATGGTCTCTGATCTCTTGTCAGGTGTTCTCTAACCTCATCAGACATTATAGAAGAACATTTAGAGCTGCTAAACTGCCAAACAGAGGTTTCATTTCAGGTGCTTTTAATTCTGGCCAATGTGTATTAGTGAAAAACATTTATTTAATAATAATATTTCCCCCATTTTAAATTCTTATTATCCAATGAACGGTTAGATGTTTGTGAATTTTTTTTTTAAATAAAAGATCGACAGGATTAACAATGCAGATTAATTTTCACAGCCTTCTTTGATCATTTTTACCAAGGGTGCCGATATTTTTGGCCATGACTGTAAATATGCAGCATTCTCTAAATGTGCAGCATAACTGAACAACTGAACATTAAACAGTAAGTTTATACAAACCACAAAATAACACTAATAATAAATACATAAATTTACTTTTTTACTTTATTTTTTTACTTTTTATTTTTTTACTTTATTTTAATTTTTACTTGTTTAGTAAATTCCTAGTATTGATGCATTATTATTACATATTTTATGCTTGGAGTAATCACACCATTAATTTAGCACCATGATAGCTTCAAAATTCTAATAACACCTAATAACACTTTGCCCGATCCAGTT